>MU399856.1:0-215284 GCA_022578945.1 Hypoxylon fuscum | reverse complement strand
ATAATATAATTATAAAATAATTAAAATATTAAAATATTTTTATTATTTAATAAAATTATTAAAAAAATTAAATTATATTATATTATAATAATTATCGGAATAATATTATTTTTATAAAAAACGTTTAAATGTTTTTCTTATTAAAAAATAATTATACATTTATAAAATCATCACTGTGACCGTCTCCCCCATCCATATTAGCGCGTTAATGAAGTCAAGCGATCCTTTATAATCAAGCATTGACGAGTGACAAATGAAGCATCGGCAAATCTGACGGCTCCTAAATCTCTGTAGTACGGCAGGATCCCGCCTTATTGGCCCCCACAATCTTGACTACCTCCTAACTGACTAATGTCAGAGTTTTTTGAGCGTTGAAGCTTAGTCAACTTTCGAAGAGTAGGATAGAGAAAAAGTTTTTTTCTTTCTTTTCTTCTCATACCGCCACCACTCACCGGCCCGCTACGCGGCGCGCAGCGGGAGTGGCGATCCCGATCGCTGCCATGGATTCCTTGTGCCGTTCGGGCGCATGTACCTATCCACTTTATATGAGAAAAGTAACCCTCTCGTATTTTTTACCCACCGAGTAGAATACGAGTGAGCCCAGTGCATCGTGTTCCGAATACCAACTGTAGTTAGTGTTTCCGTTAGATGGGGACGTGCCGAACTAACTACCGCACTGCCGCACGGCACCAAGAGCACGTCGGAGTATAAATCGTAATGTACACGCGTAGGCAGACTTGGCGCCCGCGGACATCGCCGGGGGTGCTCTTGGTATTGTTTTAGTTGATCGTCGTAAGTATTCGCTGAGCTGATGTATATCTATTTTAGTATGTCAAGGTCGCATCTTCCTCGCAAAATTGACGTTGGCATTCCTAATCATTAGATATACCATCAGATAATCCGTATCATGATACTAGGTAGTGCGTGGGATGCAAGTCATCTATGTAGGGTCGACAGGGGCATTGGACATCACGTTGCGCGGCTCCGGGCTGGGGTAGGCTCGTTTTTCTCTCTTCTATTCTGGGCGCTAGATTCTAATCCGTCCACACCTTTATTTCAACCGGGGAAAAACAGCATGCCTGTTCCTGTTCCGGTGAACGTTTTCGGGTAGCCGCCGCGTGGGGGTTCCACGGGTTCTGGAAGAACTTGGCAACCCTCCTAGACATAAGGTAGGTACATATGTATGTACGTTGGGAAGATTGTAGCAGATGGTGCCGTGTGCTCGGATTGCAACCAGAAACACATGCTTAAGATCCTAGGAGTATACTCAACTTCTAAATTCCCATTGTTTGTAATCGTCATTCATCATGATCTGGTGACCTGACTGTGTCTTATCGTTGCTTTTCATCCTTCGAGCCCTTACCTCTCCCATCTGGTCTGAAAGGGCGGTCGGGTTATTAATTGGGAGAGATATCGGTGAAATGGACGATTCCTTCGGCATGATGCCGATGCACGTTTAAACTGACCTACCTCATCGTGTCCATCATTGCCTACCTAGGTGAGCTGAGGGAGCCCGCCTCGATGGAAGAAAAGGAAGATTTCTAGACCCGGCAGGTCGAATCAGCGTTATCCTTGCAGGCCACGCTCTTTCTTTGGTTATTTCCACGTTTTCTTTCGGTTTATGGCGGCATTCCGCGCTTGTAGCACCTGCGCAAACCCGGGTATCCATTTAATCTTGATCTCCTGACCCAAAGACCCAGCAGGGGGTTCTGGACCATGCAAGGGTGTTCAAGGATGGAACCGAACTAATAATAATAACGGGTTTTAACTACAGAAAAACTGCGCGGATGACCTACCGTTGCCAGCATTCCGAGCACCGATAACGATAGCAAAAGGAATGCGCTCATCTCCCCTTTTCAATACATGTATTTCGAATTTTGCGCCGTATTGTAAGTTCAAGCCACAGTTATCTCGAGCAATGGAGTAATCTGTGTTGGATACGGGGCTCAGTCACATGTAAACGCCTCTTGCTCAACTGAATGGCCTGAATATAAACAGGGGCTTAAGTAACATATACAATTGCATACCGCAATCCCAACTCCAAGAATGACCATCGCTCTGAGAATAAAGGCTCCGCAACTATGATTCGAATGATATGTAACGCCGATGCAATGCATTGTGTGTAAATGCCAATGCTTGTGTACAGCCCCTGAACCCGTTCCGCTTGCCCCTTTTATGACCTATAAGAATACCTTGAGAAACGTGATCCGGTTTCAACTATACACTTGTACCTAAGAGCTTTTCAGTGCCCGCTGTAATCATCCTGTATAGTCTTTTTTAATAGATAGGTGGCCGTGATTGGCAAACGTATTGAGTCGTTAAAAAATAAAAATAATCCCATCATCGACGAGGTTTTTTCTCCCCTTGGCGCTCCAGTAGCAGCGTAAGTTGGCTTTTAGATCGACCGAGTGGTACAGTTGGTGCTGTGCTTGGTTGGGTAGGAGCAAACCGTGTCTCTAGCACAGAGCTTCCAGACCTTCGGGAACTAGTCTCACTGTCTTCTTCTTGTCCAAGCACTGCGCCTGTGACAGCTTCGTTAGCCAGTGGGTTCTCATCAAATTCAATAATAGTCCCCTGCGCGGTTTCGTGCGAGATAGTTGCCGTGCTTGAGGATATTAAGCTTGAAGGCGGAGCACGGCTACGAGTCAAATCCTGCGAGCTACGTCGTAAAGAGCCCATGTCTGATCTCGATCGAGTCATGACATCCGGACGTGGTCGCTCTTGTGTATCGCTCCGCCTGTGAACTGTTCCACTCCGACCCGCTTTCATACGGTTAGCCTCGCCCACGGATGCTTCGTTCGTGGTATTCGTCGCGGGCGTCGACTCAATGATGTTGGGAGATTCATCTTGAACCACTCGTGATTGGCTGTGGGTACCACTCATCTGCGTAGTGCTGGACTTCTGAGCGGTAGACTTATCTGGCGACGGGCGAGTGGCTGGCTGTTTTCCAGCCGCCTTTGCACTTGGTCGCTCATCCTCCTCTTTAATAGCCGAAGACGACCCCTTCCCTGATTTTTCTGGCGCCACAGGAGCCGAGCTTTGTGGTCCTGACTGCCTCGACCCAAAGGAAGAACCTCCTTCTTTAGATCCAACATCGGACCCACTAACAGCAGCAGAGGATTGAGAACTAATACGTCGGGGCATACCAGGTCTGCGCCTAGAAGCTACGAACGTAGTCTTCTTCTTTGGTGTAGTGTTGGCGGCTTTTCTCCGTTCTTCCTTAGCCGTCGAACTAGTAGAACCTTTCGAATCGCCGCTATGGTTCACCGCTGTGCTCCCAGATGAAGCGAGATCGCCATCTTTACTATCGTCATCAGATCCTGGTGGCGAGACAAATCGAGCAGTAGGTCGCGGTCCAGAATTTGAAGGTCCTCTAGGCTTCTTCAAAATGGGATGCGGCTGCTTCGTGGAAGATGACGGTGCAACTCTCGTAACCTTAGCTTTGCCTTTTGTCTTCGATTCAGGCGGTTCTTCCCCAGATGTCTCAGGAGTGGCTTGGACATTGGTGGGGAACTCGGTTTGTGAATCAGGTGAGGGCTTCGAGGTCTATGGTTAGTATGAATAGTCGGTTAAAGTCACAAAACTTACTGGCTCATATCGGTTGGAGGGTCCTCGTAATTTTACAAAGCTCTCTTCCTCGGATATGCTTTTGAAGATCCGTGCGATAACTGTTCCCGGAAGATATCGACGATCACCACCTAAGACACGAGTCCAGAAGTTCTCAAGCCGCCTCGCGGTAGGATCGACAAGTTCCCGGGATGTTGTAGTGAAGACTGCGACTTAGTTAGTACCAATTACACGGGTGCGTGGTTAGGAACTATCTTGACCATGGCAAGCCGAATGTATTTTCTCTAGTGGAACGATGTCGTACTTTGCTATCTCCTCGTAAATGGTGTTTCTATTGAACACAATGCCCTTGGGCAAAATCATGCCCGTCATCTTAGCCGAATACAGCTACGCCGGGCGTCGTCGACCTGGAAGCTCACCTCTACCGTGAGCTTCCGGCAGGCGACGGAGATTAAGAATATTGCGATCTGTAGTCCTTTGGACCTTGTAACTCATAGTTGACACGTCAAGAAATCAGACAGGTAGGGCTGATTCGGATCGCCTCATCAGCTTAGAGCCGCCGTGGAAGTTGCCGTATTAGATATTCGCCAAGCTATTCCACGCTGAGAATTTCAGCTTGCCCGAAGATGGGTACTGCTCCACACAAGTGGTCTCACTCTAATGCATCGAGTAGCCTAGAACAGCAACCTTTTTTCTGGGCCCGTCGAAGGTGGCCGGTAGTCAGCAAACACGCTGGAACCCTAGTGGAATGGCGAGGCACGAAAAGAGTAACCGGGATCTCGTCATCTGTTTGCCTGTCCGAGGTAACACATTAACACTCTTGGAGGCTGAGCAATCGGATAGAAAACGGTCCAGGTCGTTCTGCGCAAATACAGCGTAGGGTTAAATGACAGAAAGAGCCGTTAAGACCGAGACATGACTGTAAAATAGCTATGGTGGGTGAGTCGATACGCAAACAGCTGAGCGGTTTCTTCGAGGATGATTCGTTCTAGACCGAATAGATCCCGAGGACTAAGAGAAAGAGAGCTTTGATTTTGAGAAAAACAAGCGAACGCCTTGGAAGGAGAAAAAACAGCTTAGTTGTTGTCAAAATTCATAATGAATACTGACATATCATGGTGAGAGGTCTTTGGTGGTTAACAAGTCGTGCGTGTATGGTGGGAAATATGTATTAAGTGTGGGAAGATGGGATGTAATTTGATCTTGTGGTAGGTACCTACGGTAGGTAATAAGTGTGTTCTGGTAGTGAAAGAAGAAAATAAGACCATGATTTCACAAGCTTAGGGAAAATTAGCTAAGTTCAGATGTATCGAGGTACCTGTCTCTTAACTTTTAAGGGGAGGGCGATAGAAGGTACCGGTTGCAGTACTACCTGCCCTGCCGTTATTATTTCCCTCTTTCTTGAGCTGCGAATCGCCTTCCAGCTTTGGTCAGTCAACGGGGTCAACGGGCACCTATGGAACCTTACCTAAGGTTAGGCACAGGCAGCTTCGGTAGAAATCAAGCGCTAAGGTTTTAGGGTCTACAGTGGGTAAGACCCGCTAAAGATCAATGGACCCTGGCATGGAGGTTATTAGCCCAGCACCTTGAGCACCTAAGCATCCTCGGCTTTTTTCGTCTTCGCTTCTCCATTCTATCTCCGCCTGTCGTCCTTCTCCGTAAATTCTCTCCGGCCAACATGTAGGCAGATAGCTGTCTACGACACACGCCTAGTTAAGCAAGCTCAAGGGCATTTTCAACTTTGGCTTCACTTCATGTTGGCTTGGAAACACAACGAACATGCCGACTTATATGCGCCGCAATCCAACAAAATTCTGTTGACTTGGATTGCCCTTGAAAGTCGAAACTCATGACATGGTTTTTTTTTTCTACCCTAATCCTTGACCTTGAAGGCTAATCGCCAGGAACATCGTTAGCGGTGGCCCGGTTTCGCGGAACCGGGTCGCACGCACGTATGAACGAACTTTATTAGTCTACAAAAAGCGCTTACTCTATTCTTGAAGATAAGAATTAGGTACAGTACGCTCATGAACGCAATTATGTTGGTTTGGTAGTAAGTGGTACGGCCGAGCATCATCAGAAGGGAAGTTTTCCTACTTTTCTGGTCGCGGTCAGATACCCGTTGCGCCGTGCTGCCGTGACTTGCAGAAATCCAGTACTCCGGACAACTACGGAAACACCTAACCCTCAATTTGGAAGGATTCCGACTTTTCTCGTGTGTAGTCTGTCCAAACAAAGGACAGGGGCTTCGCCGTCGACTTGTCTTCCCCCACGTTTTCAGCGGATCTAGCTGCTATTGCTGGAATTGCCTAGCATTCTAGAATGCACAGAATAAATCAACCGGCCAGGCTGCCAGGGGGGCATTCTATATCGGCCGTCTCGTTTTTGGTTTGACGGAGACGTCGCATTCACTCCACGTGAATTAGGCGGAGTACTTGTCGTAATGGGAAAGAATGATGCGACAACGATAAATACGAACGCGATCTGCTCTTCGCAGGCATCATCACTCATCAGGACCACGTCGCCTAGTCACTTGACCTGGGTGTCGTCACTGACCAGCAGGATCAACAGCCCCTTCATGTTCAGCCATAGGTCGGCACTTAATCATTACCCGGCTCCTCTTCTTATTATCAAATGTTCGTTCAGGATACGACGAGTTGAGCGTCATTGTCACCTAGAGCGCAGCATCCCTAGCTAGGTAGACTTCAGGTCGGACATTGAGTGGGCCAATACGGACATTACGGAACGCGCACTTCATATTCCGCCAGCTCTCAGCTCTTCACACACCGCTACCTCAAATCAGATGCTAAACTAACTATGTTGGAAGCGGTGGAAGTTGCTAGCATTATCTTTGAAGGCGATTGGAAGAAGTCATAATTTTGAGTCACATAACTTTGGGCCTACGGGCAATTGGCAATCCCAGGTACGGTCAAGCGACATGCGGGATCAAAGCATGCTTACCTAGGTATGTTTATTTGACTGTCCATTCAGGCGAGCTGCCGTTTTCGTTCTACCTGTAGTCAGGAGTTACGCCATCGACAATCCATACTATTCTTAAATCTTTCTTCCTCTTCTCCGGCTCCAAGATCTACTTTTTGCGGGGGCTGTCAAAACGGTCGTGTGACCTGCTTTCAGTACGGTGCCTTTCTTCAACCCTATCGGCGACTATTGGCCAAAATATGACGCAGCCAGCATTCAAAAAGCAATTCCCGTGATCGTCTGACAGAGAGGGAGAGGTCGGCGTCAATTGGGGTTTATCTTCTTGAGTCATGAGGACTTCCATTCCTAGCCCACGGTTGAGTCGAGTTAAGCATCCTTCATAGAAGGGTCGCATTCGGCTGAAGTCTCCATTCCCCGCCCTTTAACGCCAGAGCCTTCGCGGATCTACACTGCAAGGCTCAGTCAACAGACGACCCAAAAAGACTACAACCACCGTACGGAGCAATCCACCTTTTCGGCAGTAGCCATGTGCGGTATGCACGGATGCTCACACCGATTTGCCCTACCCGACCTACTTCAAAGGGAGCTGAAACTATCATGTGATACGCGAATGCGTCAGTTTACGACCACCAGAATTTCGAAATTTTCGAGATTGAAGCATGGCGCGCCATGAATAATGCGCGAAAAGACTCAATGCTACATGGCTAATCCGTATTCCTGGCTCTTAGCTAACTATAATTGCACCTATGTACATGAACATCCCTTATTGTAGCGGACGAACCATCTCCCCATCCTGCCTGCTTTCCTTGAGCATGATTGACCTGAGTTCGGAGTTCATAGACCTCGTTACATTTTCTCAGACTTCAGACTGGCAGCCATTTTTTTTCCAATTTTTTTTCAGGCTTCCTCTTTAGGAAACGGCCGTCCTCGTTCGAGCGAATCAAAGCCCGGCCATAAGTCTGTCTCACTTGTCGCATACATATGGGTAAGAACACCTAGTTCAGTCTCTCGTGCCTTTGCGCATAAAAGTTTCTTTTTGAAAAACGTATTTCCTATCTTCTCTCCAATGCTCATTAGCTAAGCTGCGTCAATAGTGCCGTTCTACGAGGCTTCTGTCGCGCCATTAATTGCCATATATTAAGACCCTCCCGTCAACCTGCAGGAACATATGCACACTCCACGCCTCTTCTCCGACCGGTGAGCGGAATATCGGTCAGAACATTGCGTTCGTAACTGATCACACGAATCCTTTCGGAAACGCCGCCAGCGGGCCGGGTTAACAGACTGCTTATAGCTATTTTCTTATCATGGTTTCTGAAGGGATGTAACTGTAACCCTAATGTCTGTGGCACTTATTCCCCAGTCTTAGACCATGAGGCGTGGAGCAGCCTTGTCTGAGTGGCTCACGTTGCAATGTTTCGACCTGTGGCTCGGACAAGGGCTGAGAGGCTGACGTCCATTACATAGTTACATTCGGTCGTTAAACGAAAGGGTAGTCATCTGCAACCAGCTGCTGCAGGAGGGTTGCATCTCCAAATACGGCGGCATCATTTCTTATCATAGACCGCAGACATGTAGCGACTCATATTCCTATTTGATACGTCTCCGCAAAGAGGGACAATGTGAGGTAAGCAATAGCGACGCAGGAGGTTATCACGAACCATATTCTTTGTATCTTTGCGCAACATATACATAGCTTGATTCTCATGACGTTCCAGTAAGCATTCGAGATTTGTCAGATCGGCCCTTTATTTGGGCGAACAGTTTCTAGGATTGGTCCCCAAATTTTTTCATTGTACGGCGCGTTATTTTCCACCTGCGTACGGCGAAAGGTTTTAGAGGGAACATTTGTCCTGCCACTCTCTCACTGGAAGCTGAGAAGCTGATATATCAGGCTTGGTCAGCCGTGGGTATCACGGAGTGGATGTAGCGAAGTCGGAATTTACGTGATGTCAACGACTTCCACCATTTTCACCATCCGTGAGGTGCTACGCCGCAGCGGATACGTCCCCTGTTTATTGGTGAAAATGTATGTCTCGGGGATATGCCCCAAAACAAAACGGTTTGTGTGAGGAGAGACCCGGTTCTCGCTCATTAGATCTTTGGGGAACGGATCTGAGCTTACAATTGTATGTGCACAGAAAACATTCTAGGTGGTTAATAGATACGATGTAGGACATTCAGCTGGAAAGTTTTTATCCAACGTAAGAGCGTGCCCGATTTTCAATATTTGCGAGAGATGACGTGCGTACCCCTAAAGCTGACCTGGCAGTTTATTGGCTTCTTAACGCCTCCCACAAGGCTCAAGATGCTATATGTTTGTATAAATCATCAATGCCTGTGTACAGCTTTTCCAATATTCTAATACTGTTGTTGTTCACATGATCTGTTCAGGATGCGAGGTACTAGCGCTATGACATGCGTGATTAGATTCTAGGGGTATAACCCCTATGACCAGTAGTAGCAAATGTGTTAGGATACGTACCTAGTTGTAGATACAAAAATCAAGTCCAAAGGGCCCGGAGGAGCATAGAAGCGATTTGTTAATTGCGTTTTATGCTTGAGTTGATAATCTCATCAGGTTAGGTGAAGGAATTTAATTTAAATGAAATAAACTACTACATTAAGTATCTGATAAGTGACCATGAGTTTCTCCTTTTAATAAGTTTATCAAATAACATGATATGCTATTATCTAATTTGATAAATTTGTAAAACCTCGTTTTTGACTTAATTAATAGCATTGAATTAAGGAAATTTAATAATACAAACAGGCCATTTATTCATTTCTTAATTTTGAACCTAAACATTATCATCTGCCAGGAATTATTTTACGAACAACTCTAAATTTATATTGTCTCGGAAAACGTAATTATAAGTGGAATCTAGTCATGGATAACTCTCCTCTTTACTGAGAGGACCAATGTCTCCCTTAAATGAAATATCCTACCATGGTCTCGATCACTAACGAGAAAGCAGGCTAAGATGTAACTTTCATCTCTACAGTCTTTGTCAGGAGTCCAGTGGTCGAAGCCACCAGGTATCAGAGAGTATAATAGAACCATCAGGGACTTCACAACGAGGACAAAAGAGGCTCGTGTATATGGACCTGGGACCTGCCCGTTGCCCGTAGGCCCTAGCTTATAGATAGGGCCCGTCGTGCCACAACATAGTTCCTTCTCGTGCTTCTAAGATCTGCATCGTGACGGTCTCGCAATTAAACGTGCTGAACAATTTTTCTATCAGATCATTAACTACTTTGTCAGCAAGACAATAATTTACTGCATATTTCACTTAAAACACGATGTCCTACCCCTAAAATAGACCATCAGAAGGATTACTTAAACAAGGCAAATTAAGCCGCCTGCCGAGCATCCCGAGCTTACTCTTAGTCTTACATAGGTACCTGTGTATGGCAGAAGCCGCGCGGTACAAACCGAGGAAGGAACTGGGCAAATGGCGCAGTCCTTGGCGAGGCATCTACAACCCCATAGCCTTCATGACTACTACATTGGAGCTAATACTGTATACAATGACTCGGTGAGGAGAACAAGGCAACTAGCATGACGCACGATCATTCGATATCGGGTTAACGGACGCGTATCTTTTAACATGATTAGGGGTAGGACAACGATGGCACAGACCTCGGATCGGCTAGAAAGATGCGTACGGTAAATCGAACAAAAGAAGCAATATGGACTGCAGGTGAAATCATGATATTGGAAGCATTCACAGATTCAATTGAAGTCGGTGAGGACCCGCCAAATTTTCGTTTGATACTGAGAGATCAACCTTGCGGGGACTTGGGACAAGGTCGAGCCCGGGATTAATTCTTCATAAGGCTTGGTTTCCCTTAAGCTGATACATCTCAGGGGTTGCCAGGCTTTAGGGAAATTGACAGCGGGCAGAGCGGGCCAACCCTTGGACTCCCTGCTTAGGGCGGCTTCATCTTAAACATTCTTCTATGAAGTAGCTAGCCCGCATGACGAACACGGGCAGTATAAGCATCCAATGCAATACATCACCTACCTTATTGCCTTGTTTGAATAGCCTATACACCTCGGTTGGACATCACCATCATACGATGTACTTGATGAGATGATGGCAATTCCTGAAGTAAAAGGTACACAGGCACAAGGTTTCAAAGCATTGATGATCAACCTGGAGTCGAAATTATCTCCCCACGTCATAAACTTTTATTTCTGGTCATAGCCAAAGACTCAGCAGTGCCTAAGGGTCTTATTACACGACCCAGCCTCTCGGGTCAGATCACCACGAGCTCCCTGTATATATCCCGAGCCTATGTCTTCACCGGTGCGGATCAAAATGTCAAACTATCGGGCCGAGCTTCTTCGAGACGCGAACATTTGTGCTTCGGAGGAATTCCGCTATTCAGTGAATCCCAGGTTGTCCGCCTTGTTATTTTACTTTTTTGCATCGTCTGTGCGTGCGGGTGAAGCGGCAGGCATTGGGGACAGTAGCAGACAGGCAGGGGGCAACTAAGACCGTGCTAAGTTCTAGAATGTCTTATCATAGAATAAGGCAGTAAGTAAGAGTCCCAAGGGCCCTACACTTTTAAAAAGATCATCGCTGCAGATCACTAGAGGAACCAGATTAGCCGGGTAAATGGTTTCTTGGATGTCTTGCTGCCCAACACTCCAGGGGGTAAGTTTGCTATGACGGCACGGACTCCGAGATGTTCGGCGTCCTCGTGATAAGCTTCACGGGCCAGAAACTGAAATCATTTCTCTCGTCTCCCTTCCTAAATGAGAAGGCGGATTTAGGGCGCGTTTAAGTTACTCCATTTGGACAGGGAAGGATAAAAG
This sequence comes from Hypoxylon fuscum, assembly GCA_022578945.1. NCBI lineage: Eukaryota > Fungi > Ascomycota > Sordariomycetes > Xylariales > Hypoxylaceae > Hypoxylon > Hypoxylon fuscum. Next base: position 203,952 of record MU399856.1, on the reverse strand, counting down.
CAATAGAGACGATCTCGAATTTATAAACGACCTGTCACCTTTGGTGGATCACGCCGAGGTTGAAGGAATTATGAGACAAATTATCTACCTAGGGTATGTATGGTTGGAGAACGAGGTGGCTCACCGCTTGCGCGCAATACACGATATCCTCAAAATATCTACTGCAGCAAATCGATGAACCTAAGCCCGACCCGCCCGACAACATAGCGAACCGAAAATACCCTCACGAGGCCGAGACGAGCTAGTAAGCTCCTTTTCTTGCCTGCCACGCAGGCTGCGGAGACAACCATGGTTTCCTGTACCCGGACCACAGCGGCATCTCTGGCTCCAACGACAAGCCATCGAGCTTCGCACCATCTTCATTCAGTGCCCAGAGAGTAAGCGCAACGGTGTTGATGCCATTATGGTTAAGGATGCCCTCAGGCACAGGGAAATTAGTCTGAGGCCCAAAGTTTGCAACGTACTTGCCGAACTGCCAGCCATTTACGAAGAGTTGACACCTATAGTTTGCGATCGTCGAGTTGCCGAACACGAAACTCATTGGAACGTCGTAGCCGCTGGGCACATCAAGCTCGAAAGTCGTAGTGAAGAAGCCGACACCGGCGGTCTCAATACCATCCGAGATCGGGTTAATAACTTCCCAGTCCTGGCTTGGCGGTGCTGGCTGGTGATAGCCCTGTCTTTCTGCGAACATGGCGCCCTCGTTGCGCGGCCCCCGCTCGAGATCATGATACAATTCGCCGCCGAGATTGCCTGTCATTTTCCACGTCACATCCGACTGTGCATGTCCTGCGAAGTCGAGGTTGATGATTCCCATCGGCGTCTTGATTTGGTCGGTGCCGGGCGCTTCTTCATCCTGTCCCATATGGTCAAATAATATGGTGAAGACATATGACTTCCCTTTCTCTAGGGTTTGGGAGGCAAGCGAGATAGTTTCGTTGTGTGTGGATTCGCCACCTCCCAGGCCTGTTCCATCCCAAGAGGTAACGAACTTATCGTTGAGCCAAAGTGAGTAGCCGAAGTTGTTTCCGCCAGTTAAATTGAGGAATAGGTTCGACTCGTCGCCGTTCGCTTTGAAGTGTCCGCGGTATATCAGCGACCCGCTATGAAAACCATAGTCACTCGCGTAAAGAGATGTTGGTGTGAGCAAAGGCTGTGGATTATTGGTCGATGGATTATTACACAAAATCCAATCTGAATCATCATAAGAGGTTTGGATCTCAGGAAGAGAATTGATATATTTCCACTTCAATGAAGCGAAGTCCGGCAATGCAAGCTTAGGCTCCTCAAAGTCCAACTGCGCAGTAAGTTTCCCTTCTTCGTTATGCTTTGCACAAAGTGCTTTTTTGTTGAATGATAAGGCTTTTACTTTGCTAGTGGGCTCATAGATGAGTTCAATATCAGTTGTGCCATTAATATCTCCGGCCAGGTGAAGCACATCACCATCCAAAGCTGCTGTGCGAATTAGATATGGACCCTTCACAATAACGGTGGATTTCGAAGGAGAATAATAATTCGAAACCGGTGCCTCAGCCGGAAGTTCTGCAACCCAGTAATTGTACGCATCGTTCCGCCATAGCAAGAGAATCTCCAGGTCATCGCCGAGTTTCACAACCTGTCTGTCTTCGGAAACTTTCCATTGAATGACGAGCGAATTTGAGCCCAATACTTGAGTCTTCACAGTGGCTTCATTAGAAGTTTTTTGTGCAGATGTTGTGGTGACGTTGGTTAGGTCGATAGCAAGCTCATGAAGTTCTCCAGCTCCACCATAAAGGATCAACGTCCTCTTTCCCGCCGCATCTCGAGCCCAAGTGAGTATCTCTGCCGTGCAGTAAATCAAGTTAATTCCGCCCACATCGTAATCAGTTACGTGAATCTTTGAATCTCGACGAGTGAGCACTAATTGTCCGCCAAGTTGAGGCACAGAAATGTTTCCGATGCTTGTAGGCACCATCAACTTATATGCTGTTGTGTTCGTAGACGTCCAATCCGCGTGGCGAACAATATAGAAATTTGTTGGATGATCCGTTCCAAATACCGGCGTAGTAGCGATCTGATCAGTCGACACATAGGATCCATTTGACGCGTTACCTGCCACCGCTGTCAAGTACGCCGGAGACACTTTAAAGAAGTTGGCCTCGAGCTTCTGCTCCGAGTACTTTTCTCGCCAAACATGTCGATTTTCCTTGATTGCTGCACCGTAATCATACGAAGTATCGCCGCCTCTATAGCCCAAGTTACCCCAATTTGTCCCACCATATGTCTAAGCAAAAGTCAGTTCTTGGTCTATAAATGTCGCCTATTAGATAGCCACCTACCATGTAGACATTGAAGATCTTAATAGCAAAGCTATAGTTGTTCTTCCACAGAACACGGACAGACTCTTGATTAACAAGCGCGTTACAGGCATCTGCATTGACGCTGCCGAACCCAGTCCCGGAGCCTCCTTGAAACTCAGCTACAAAGAACGGAGTATTGGGGCTGTACTGCTCATGCGTAATCTGCCAATTTTCTGGCCACCTAATCTTAGGCCAGACGTCGGGGTGAGCACCTTTGTCTTGTTAGAAAGAAATCCAAGATATAGATATTATTGGTACTTACAGTCATATCGCATTGGATAGGCATCAATTCCATATACTGCACACAACTTGTCAACTCTGAAGCTTTATTACATTTCCAGGAAGATTAGGTACTCACATTCTGTTTCGCCGAGTCCGCTACCAGGTGCCCAATTACCTTGGTTGAGATGATCATTCACCATCTGTGGAACCACGTTTCCAGCCTTCTTGAATTGCTGTTTGACATGTTCCATGTAGTTGCTGTTTGTTTCAGCCGGAAAATCAGTATTATTGACGCCTGGCCATGTGTCGTATTCGTTCTCGGGTTGTAGCATAACAACCGGGCCTCCATTCGTAATCTGTGCATCCGCGATCAACTTTCCTACAGTAGCGGCATATAGTTCGGTGGTATCAACAAATTCCGGATCGTCTCCGCGTAACGGTGCTTTGATCCGTGCAGTCCAACCCGGAAAACCACCAAAGGCCGTTTCTGCGTTGATATACGGGCCGGGACGTGCAATAAGATAGATGCCGGCTTCTGCTGCAGCCTTGAAGAATTCGTCGAGAGCGAAGACTCCATCAAACCGAACCTTCCCTTGCGTGCCTTCCACGAGGCCCCAATAAGTATAAAACGAAACTGCATTAAAGCCCATGGCTTTGATCTTCTGGAAAATATCGAGCCATAAACCCGGGCTCGGCAGGCGCCAGGGATGGAACTCTCCGGAGAAGAGGAACATTCGCTCCCCTCGAATGATCATAGAGTATTTGTCCCATGTTACCTAATCATGATTTAGCAATAGCAATAGAAGGATTTGGTAACTTTCTCACCAGTCCTTCTAATGGGTCTCTGACTTCGAGCCCTGAGCTTGCATCCTGCAATGGTATGTTCAGCCCCTGCACTTGCTGCAGCAGGCAAAGCCAGAAACTTGATAAAACTGAGAGCAACATTGTAGCAAACACCTCGACGTTGTCACGGGGGCTTGTTGAAGCTGACTAACGTAGACTCAAGAGAGCCTATTCTGACGAACCAGAGGCGATACTGCCTACGTCGAGGCATGAGCGTCGCATTCATTTTGAGCTCGGCATAGCAGTGATGCTGCAAGGTATTTCGAGGTAAAGAATATCCCGAGCTGTGGGGAGAAGCTAGGATTTTTCATGGTCCTCGAAGATCAGGGAGCTCCGCTTCTCCAACTTCCCCAAGATCTGCCAGGAACATGCGGGGGATCTGGCATATAATTGGTGCGAAATCTGCTTAGCTCAGCTCCCCTTTTTAGGCAAAATTGATATCAACTTGCCTCGGCCTCCATGAGTAGAGCTAAGTACGAAGCGGCGAGAGCATAGACATATGCCAAGATATATCTAAGCAGGTTTCATAATGTCATACAAGAACTACATATGTCAACACCCTAAAAAGTCACTTAAGACGAGACTGGGGCGACATGGACTTGATAACTGAGTACTTAGGTAGGTACATAGGCATTGAGTATCACTAAGACACAATGATAAATATTCTTTAAACAACAATTAATTCTCAGATATATTAACATCGACAACATATCCCTATACAAAAATTGATCATGAATATTGAATGATGTAGCAAGTGTAGATATTTACATTTACCATCCTTCCTATCTAGATGTGTGGCAATTGTTACGATCATCGCGTGAATAATTTAGACTGGCTATCTGTTTGAATGGAGTTGAAATTTTACCTCGACACAATTATGATCAAAGCTTCTGTTTAAGCTACCTGCAGAGTAGGAGGTTTCCGCATTAACACTGAATTCCAAGATACAAGGCTTTCGTTCGCTATCAAATAACCAAGAATGAAACGGGCCATTAATGATATGGTGAGATCATGAAATCCTATGTAATGAGTTTCATGGATTTGACAGCGGCCAATCTTTTACGCTAGATAGAACCTGCAACCTCGGAATTGGCCATTTCCCTTTTGTGAGATGACAATTTAGGTAAACTTTTACCACTGCTATTAATACAAGACAAGTCCCGGTCTCGACTACATATGTAGTATTAATCATTGCATATCTGGTGCTTGATCATCTCTAGTTCCATACCACCATCCACAGAAGCAATGCATTGAGACTGGTATAGGTATAATTCGACGTGGGGGTAGCTAGGTAATTAGCTACCTACCTAAGTAAAAGACACGCCGGCACCGTCGCAAATACTCCCTCTATTGAACCATTGCACGGTGGGTAACAACTCACTTGCTACCCATCGAGCAGTGGTGGTATGCATGGACCCTTCCCCGAATGGCTCGTGTGTTTTGTTTTTCTTCATTTTCTCAAGAGATACCTCTAAGCCACCGACATCATCACTGACGCCACTCTCTGTGCCAATGTCCGGTGGCTCGTCGGCCCTGGGAAAACTAGTCCGCCCCTCCGCTAGAGCTTGAAAGACAATCAGCTGATCTTGCAAATGCTCGTCAACAACTCCGCGCAGCGTAATCTCTTGGAACAGGTCTCTGCACACTTTTCGTGAGATCTCGGAACTGAGGGACTCTGGTGTCTTCTTTTTGCGGGACCGATCATAGAGATAATCGCAACCCCACCGCAAACCCGTCTCGGAGCGAGCTACAAGGAGAGTGTACATCCGAGCATCATGCCCGCCATCTTCGTAAACCACAAAGTTGATATCCACACTGGGGAACAGTCGGTCTAGGTCACTCGCTAGGGCCTTCTGAAGGGATTCTCGAAGAGCAATTGGCACTAGCATGCTCACGTCGATCTGGGCGAGTTTGAAGTCTGCGTCCGTGATGGGCCTATCCCATGGCTCTTGAATCTTCAATGTCTGTCCTAGTAGAAGAGGCTGGAACTTGAGCCAGATAGATCCCTTCACAAGGGGACCTTGTGCCCAAGATCGCTTCTTCAACTGCCTCTCGACGCGGATGTTGAACTTGTCTTGCAGGGTCGGCAACAAGACCTGGTCGAGATATTCGTACGAAAGCGAGAAAGACACGTTTGTTCCACCGTGAATTTCAAGCTCGATAGGGTCTCCGCTCTCGTTCCCCGCGAACAGAAGAAAGGGGAAGATGGCTTGGAAAATGAGCAAAGTGCTCGAAGCACTACTCCCAGTCACGATCTCAAACTTCCGTCTTTCGAGGGCCGTAGGCGGCAGTGATGGTCTGAACTCTACAGTCTGGCTGCCAACGGCCAACCCTTCGACTTCGGCTCCAGTAGCCTCCACCAGCCACTGGATTGCAGATACATGCTGGGCTTTCAGACCTGTACAGTATAATTAGAGGACGAACACACACACACAGGCACGCAAACAAATTAGAGTAACAACTAACCACCGCCTCGTTGCCTTTCTCGATTGCCTCTCACATGTTCAATGCGAATATGCTGCGACGTGACCGCCGCTAAGCCGCAGGCGATTCTAACAAGCTGACCGCCGCCTTCTCCAACGCGGCCGTCTAACTTCAAAGGTTTCTTCGACTTCATACTGTGCTCGGCTCTAGCGTAAATAGGCTACGTTGATAGCGGTGAATGGTGATATTCCGAAAAGGTAGAAGCGGTGATTCATTATTTTGATGTATTCACTCACACAAGTACCTTGAGGCACATTGTGCCGCACCTAGGGCTGACTGTAAGAGAGTGAGTCATCCGGCAAACCTGTACTTGTGGGCGCTTCATCCAAGCTAATTTTCAACGAAGAATTTACATCATTCGTGGTTTATCCCGTTTGCATGCGCTTTCTCGAGGTATTCAGTATTTCGCTGAAAGCTGCGTTTGTAATACGGAGGGGTTGAAGTTGCCATACAGATAGTCCATAACACCGAGTCACCGACAGGATTCTGCATGGTACGAAGATTTAAGCGTAGGACTTTGCTAAGGTTGCCAGTGGGGGCAGTCCGCCCTGAAATGAAGATTGTATCCACTGTAAATGCCTAGGTAATGAAACCTGGAAATTGTTTCCATGTCTGCCCCCTTGCCCCCTTTCAAGTTAACGTTACACAATCTGATTGATATCTGACGACATATTTTTAAGGCTGAAAGTATCAAATGGCCTTGAATTATTCTATTCGATGATCGCCAAGTATCTAAAACGGGATGCCTGTCTACCTAATTAGGTACCTGATAGTTTAACAGCCATTTTATCCTGCTAGGGGGCAAATGAGGCGACCGTATGTCACCTTATCACAAGCTACGTGTTAGTTGTGTCCATGTCTCATCCTAGCGCCCGACTATATTGGTTATTTAAAGCTTGTATAACAGACAAGGTCTCTCTGTATTCGTGAGGCATCTTAACCCTTCTCAAGAAACTGCCTTGAGACAGTCTTGCCTGTTGGAAAACATGTGGGTTATGCGTCGGCATATCCATGAGGAATTAAAATGTGTGTGATTTGAAGGTACTAGGTACCCAGCAGCAATGCTGAGTGAAACGGCATTTCACACCTGCGGATATCTCTTGATGCCATCACCGTGGGATGAGTCGGGCCTTGGGCCAAGAGAACGAAGGTAAGCATTTTCGAAACCTATCATATATCACTGAGTTTTAACTAAACAGCCAGACATTGTCGATCATTCACATTCATGTGAAGTGAGGCTAGTGGCACGTAATTTAATATTGTTTCTCTAGTCTTTAATGCGCGTGCGTTCCACTTCAAAGTCCCTTGGACAGAAGAACCTGATTGCATAGGGCTGATATCTGATCCATCTACAGTATGGACTTCGGCATTAAGGCAACCCCTGCGATATCCAATGTTCCTTCTGGGGTTTTGGTCCGGGCCAACTATGCACCCCAGATTCCACTCTCATGCCACGGTAAGCAAAATGTTTCGTCCTCATTTGGCTCTCATTTGGTAAGAGCCAAAGATATCCTTCATTGACAATCACCTCGGCCCTGGTTCCTGGCTAGAACATCACAGGCATGCATTTATAATATCCCCAATTCAGAAATAGCGGTTGGTAATCATGAATCCCACCAAACGGATCGCTACGATGGGCCCGCTCCTTTCACCATCTCTGACTTCATGACGATCCAAATGTGATAAGATAGGCACCCTACGCAAACAGCAAGCAGGGTCATACCACCGATACCGCCCGCCAATCGGGGACATATATATGTACATACATTTGAGGGCGGGGTTTAACACTACCGTAATGCCCAGGGACTCGCTCTTATGATTACCTATCTACCTAGGTTCATGTTGGGTTATAGAGAGCTATGTAATGGGCAGTGTTCTGATGCCTAATGCTTTCCATATTATTATTTTATAGCATAAGCATTTCTGGCGAAAACAATTTACCAATAATCCATACTGCAGCTATTTATTGTTGTTAACGAATATAGATTTCCTACTGCTATTCTAATGATTAAAAGAGATGTTGTGTTATTAACTCCGGAGAAGACGGGTTTGAGAGTAAGCTACAGTCGGAGCCGAACTTAGCCCCTGAGTGCCCCCTACCGAGTTCAATCTCCCTAAATACAGTCATTGTGTGCTGATAGATCTTCTTCGAGACAGCATTCTCGCGGAGCTCACTATATTGCTTCTCCTAAGGATATGTGTCGCCGTTCCTATTACCCTATACGCTCCGCTGCCAAGCTCCCCGTCAATGCCCCCCGCAACCTCGAGGCCTTCAATACTGCCTATCGCAGTTGCAGCGCTGCTCCGCGTTCCTTCATTACCCTCACGTGCCTGAAACCTAGCCGGCGATGCTATGAACAAGATACGCTACCCACACTCTTCGAAGGGCACCTAAAAGAATCGAAATTGGGGCTCGACGACCCATAACAATGTCTTCAGCCACAATGGGAAGTTGCTATTCGATGCTACACCCGTTGGTACACATCCAAGGTAATAATGGCTTAGAGCAATCTTGCCTGGGTGGCACCGTGCGACCTTCTCTATGAAGATACTAGTCATGCCGGCTAGATGCGCCAAGGCGGTGCGAAACGTTTGGTTGCGTGGGTCTCTTAGTGATATATCGTCGACGGTTGGATGCCAGAGTTGAATACAGAGACCACGTGCCCGGCTTTTGGAGATGCAACTAGGAGCGGGAGCAGCCGCTCGATGCAACACATCCGAGAATACATGTAGTAGAAGAGGCAGAAGTACTTGTCGAGACCTTCGGTTTCTACGTTTCCCAAGTCGGTTAGTTGCATGTTCATTTTGCTCAATTCCATACACATCTTGATCTGCTCCGCTCCCGTGCATACATACCCTCAGGGGCCATGGGCAAGATCTCTTGACAGCAGACCAGGAAATCGATTTCGCCGGGGCACGGCTCGCTTCGGCTTCCCCCCTCTCGGCCTATATGATCTCGGCGTAGATGCGATCGACCTCCCTTAGAAGCGATAGGCCACCCTTTGGAATCGAAGTGCCGCCCCTGGATATAGTGCCATACGGTCGGTAATGAGCTTGCGTGCGGCCTCTTCGTTCCGACGATGTACACGCGAAAGAACCCTTCCCCATCCTCTCGACCCGCGAACGTTGCAGCAAGTGCTCGTACCGCGCATTCCCCAATGCCTGTGGTCCCACCGGCCACGAACGGCTTCATCGCCTGCGCAAATACCGCATTTACCGATCAAACTACGTCGAGCTTGACCACCGCAACGACCTAGGATGTGTGGATCTAAGATAAAAGCGGTATCGAACTTGGTTCCCGCAACAGTTCGACGCCATCCCTCACATCACAGATCGCAAGGGATATACTTATATACTTTCTATAGGATTGATATCTACGTAGGCAACTTTTGCCCTTGTATTGTCGACATTGACCATGCTCATTTATATTCCGGTGGTATTTATTAGTCGAGTGCGGCGCGGGACCGAGACAAGCAAAGCGATTCCGCTACCGATACCGTACCGGGCTGAGGACGGAATAAGGGGAGCTGAACGTAACGTGCATTCCAAGTATTGTATGTCGATTACCTTACCTACACTCAAAGCTTCGTTATAACATCCAGACCCATGTGTATGGCATTAGCAACGTGAAAGTAGGTAAGAAGATAGAATACCTAGCTATAATTGCAATGCAAGCTTGCGACCTATGTTGAAGTTGATGACGCATAGAAATAATTAGTGCTTGACTTCTTCTATACAGCGACTCCCATGATTTATTTGTACACTTCTTTTTCCTTAGGTGAATTTAGGCTTTATATCTTTTTTTCACGTACCTTGGCATTGTGACTGGATAAATAAACCAGTCTCGACAAAAGAGTTCAAAATGGAATATCGCAAAACGTCACAAGATCACACAATCTATATGGCCACTATAAAACTGTCGGGTCACTCCAGCAATGATTACTTCAAGCTGATTAGGTAGTTAATTAGGGCTGATGGTTCAAGGCTGTCTTGATCCATCTTAAACTAATACTTTTACAATGTTATTCCTCGTTGCCCAAGTTCCTTTCCTAACTTAATATATCAAAACTACCTACCTAGCAATGAAAACTAGCATTATTTACGATCTAACTACAAGTTATAGGAGTTCATAAGTATTAGGAAGAACAGCGTGTATATCGAGTTGCTGCATAGATCATGCAAAGCAGATTGTCATATGGCATTTTGACTAGACCGCAATTCATGCTCCCATCCCCTTAAGCAAGACTCTTTCTACATCACAAAATAAGGCATCTAAAAGCTACTAGCATACTTGTATACAGTACAGATAGAGAAGCAGGCTGTAGAATTAGACCGAATTGTCTTGCTAGCATTCTCGGGCACACATATTACATTTGACGCGTGTCCGGGAAGACACGTATGACTGCTTCAAGCCTGCCAACGAGGCTTCCAATAGAGTTGGTCATAGTATCTAACTCCAACAAGTTCCGCCTTGCCTACCATATTGGGCATGGACTTTCATTGTCCTGTTGGCTTTGGAAGTCCTTCTAAAGGCATCTGTTGCGAAGGAAAATTCCCTCTCGTACGAGACTATAAGCAGTAATCAATAATCTATTTAATCCAATGTTGCTATGTTCTTTTCCCTCGTCAAGATAGGATAGACTACTGCTCGTACACCATGTCTTGATGTTACATTGCGGATTGTTACGGCAGCATAGTTTGGGCCGATCAGGCCGTTGCACATCAGCTCTAGAACAACTGTATAGGTATGCAACCAAGCCTAATAGGTAGCTCAAGAACTTGAACCAATTGCAAGGGGGGACCGGGATCCGAGTATCGCTCGGTATCGGTATCAGCGAATTAGTTGGCGTGTGAATGCAATACATTGCCTTAATATCGTGGCGAAGCACATTCCCATCCATCCTTTAGCATATGCATGAAGATCACGAATCCTCAAGTACATAGTAGGTAGGTACCTAGGTAAATTTCCAAAAGTCTACTCGAGATAGACGGCTTCATCCTTCGGTTCTAAATTTGACGTCCAATGTCGTACGGCACTTTTTAACTTGCTGCGGTGATCAACTAAATCAGATGTTGAGAGCCTAGTCAAGAAACACAGACTAAAGAGACATCCTAAGGGACTGTAGCCGCACAAATAACTATAGCTTACGTTTGGCCCTATGTCGATTTTCGTTGGCTGCAATGTAAAGTTGTAGGATTCAGTCATTATGCCTAAAGGGGTCTGCGATGAACTGGACGAATAAGAGAAATTCTACGGCAGCAGGGCAGTAATGGCTTTACTTCAAAGCAAATCAGCCTGTGTATTAAAGATGGGGTTCAATGTCATTATCGAGAGAAGTCTAGTGAGTATGGAGACAGAAATTGAGGAGAACGCCAAGGTCCAGGATCTTGAACCAACCTTCCAAGGACCTATGTAGAAGTCGATAATCCGTTCTAGCGCACTGACCAAGACAGAACCCGGGACTCTTCCAAGTTCAAGCCAATGTGTGGATATCAAGATTCTTGGTTTCGGGAATCGGGAGTAGTGTTCCACTACAGATCCGCATCTTTTGAAAAATGTTTCAAGTAGGCGTACCGGTTCTCTTCGAAATGCACAATAAAGTACCTAGGTATTATGTAATAGTGTTACGGCGCCAGCATTGTAAATCAGTACCATTCGCATCACTTTAATGGTTGGTAGTCTACCTACCTATCTATGTACTGGCTGACTGCTTCCGAAAGCCCCTCTCTTCAATATTTTCGGTCATCAGATGGAGATTTACCGAAGTTTTCATACTGTTGACGTATCCACTGAGCAAGGCAACCATACTAATAAGTTCCACCTGCAGTTATTATTGCATCTTAAATTGCTCCCGGCTTGATCCCTGGGTAGAGCGTACGGTCCCCGCCCCATCATTTGTATACAGTTACGAGGAGGTAGCGAGCTGCACCTTAGGTCTCACTTCATTGAGTTAGGCGACCGTCCGACTCTGTTTCAGCAATGGCCGTCGAATAGGACTAGAAAAGCATACAGATGGCGCTCCATAATCGGTAGATAAGAGTCACTAGTGCCAAATAGACGTGCACTACACCGCCTGAACATTTGGATATGGAGTACGGGTCTGCAGCTAGGCTTCGAGCGGAACTAGCCAGCCATGCCCAATTCGAATGCATAGGTACGGGACCTTCATTGCAGCATGGCTCATTGGTCCACCCAGTCGACATCACGAACGACGTGTGAAGGTACACTCGTACAACGTACTGCTGGCAAGAGGTAAGGCTTTAGGCGAATACTAGACTCTTAGCCTCGGATCAAGAGTGTTGCAGGACCGTCATTCGACAACAATACAAAGTGAGCGGCCTCGGTGAAATATGATGGAGCGCCATGAAGCATACATCAAGCATGCAAGATATCTGCCTTCCGAATGGAAAAATCCATAGGCATTAGTCCTACCGAGAGACACTTCTCTGTCAATGTAGTTCAGCTATGCCTTGACTGCTGCGAGGTGGATGTATTATATTCCTGATCAGAGCCTGCATACTTTTCGCCCGGCAAGGCTGGTGAAAATGGCCATACCCCTTTTCAGCCTTATTGGCCCCCACAGCGTGCCGTGAAGTGCAACGCAATCAAGGAAAGATCTGTCATGTCGGTTGGACCAGAACTATCGATACTGGCACTAGCAATAGTAGTCGTCGCATATACATATGTAGCGCGATGATAGACTGTTGGTAGATCCACTTGTATTTTGGCAATATCTGACAAGTGTCATAACCCTCATTCGTTATTCTTCGCCGCCGTTCGTTCTTGCCTTGAATGTCTCTTGTTATTGATCACAGTTAGCTCCCAAACACTGTTTAGGTGGGCAGAGAAGGATACGAAGTACTGGCTTTGCCTTTTCCAATCGATTTAAGTCTAAGCAGTGATCTAGCATGACTTGAAGCCCAGTGGCATAAAGACACGCTCCGGGAGACAATTCATCATGACAGACTTTACATTTTTCTTTGTGTATCTATGTTTTAACTTATTTACGCGTACATGTAGTCATGAACTTTTATGCATGTACCTGATCGGGGGTCTTCAAGGTGAAGCATCCTATCACATTGCGTTCTGGCAGTTCTGGGTAATCAGGTCCAATACTTTTCAGCCATAAGCAGTTATCGTTTGATGTGGGTGTCTTCTTTAAAGCGGACAAGGGTCATATCTTCATATTAATCTTGGTTTAATTGCATATGTTTTATTTATGGTTGGGTCACAATTCTTAATTTCATGCATGACAATTGACATCTGATTGATCAATTGGTATGTATACAGCTTAGATGCGGTTAGTAGCACGAGGTTGGTGATACTACAGAAGTGACAACTCAACTACCTGGGTACCTACTGCCTGCAGCCCCTAGTGAAGATCATCTTGCTGCAAATGCACTCAGGCCCAGGCACCAAAGACCCTTCCATCTTATGATTATGTATGGGTGCCCTGTGATGAAATCCACAGACGTGGCTACGAGGCAACCTGGCCTGATGCAAGATAGACACACTGTCTAGGATAGGGCAGGCAAGTGGCAACGATTATGTTGAGAAATATCACGGCTGGAAAGAAACCTAGGGACCCAAGGGGCTTTTTGGGCTGGTTGGATGGGATAAGGGATAGGGACGCAAGGGCAGAAAGCAAACAAAGGAAGTTCATTTTCTAACCAAATGATATTAATACATACTTATGCAAGTTTCGGGCACTTGCTTTCTGTTATGTATGGCAGCACTTCGTGCCCTACATTCTATAGGCAGCCAGGGTTGTACCTAGGGTATGTAACTACCTACAATTACATTTAGGCATAACAGATCGATCTAAAGGTTTAATTCACGGGCCAGTGCATAAGGTGGTGGCTGGGTAGATACCTACCTAGTACCAAGAGCTGATCGCATTGCTATTGATGTGATGTGTAATAATACAAATCACTTCAAGTAGATCTTCCCGTACCTTCTAGATGCATGTCATACTTAAGTTTCCGTGACAGACAGGGAACAGGGATCCTTAGGTATTCGACGATGACATATGCGTGGCCCCTTTTATGAAAATTTATATTAATAGAAAAATCATCGAAATGAGGCTGGCTGTACAGCGTTATACATATCAATGAAGCTACCAAGGTTACGCTGCGAGTAGTTGAAAGAGTCCACAGGTATTACAATATGTTCTTCAGAAGGAAAATTAGGCAGCCAGATTCATATTCACTGTATCATATTTAAGTCACTTGATGACGGTGTTATGTGGTCTGTTCGTGGGTTGATTAGTCGGGTGACCCCTACGAATTTAAAGGACGAAACGTGGACACGGAATATTGGATGCATCGTTAATTAATAGAATTATTCAGTGTTAGCAATGTGCTCGATAATGAACGAGGTTAGATGTACATTAGTTTAGTCGGTGTAGGTATTCTGTGAACAGCCGAATGCTTTGTTTTGATTGATATTTGTATGACCACTACTAAGACCTAGAATACCTTAGACTAGAATACCATGATTTCTGTGTGCCCAAAAACAATGACAAATACATCGGTGAATAAGCTAGGCAACTGGATTTTGTGCCCTGGCTTTAACATCCGATGACTCAACATGATGGATTTTAGGCTGCCGGAGATAATGAGGCAGTCACATTGATAACCTCTAGAATCGGCCCAGCTCCTCTTAGGTGTTATCTACATAGAGACAACACCTTCCCTGCCTCACGAAGCCGACCAATAACCCTGTTCACATCGACACCAGGTGTTTGGACTGGGGCTTACCTAGGTAGATAGGCACCTAACAATTTGGACACCGAGATGAGTCTTTCCTGCTGTTATGTACCCTTCCGCTGACCCAGCTGATAATCTAACGCTGACATCGGGACGGCTATTATGTAGCAAACATGCCTGTCCATTGATTAGATTGTAGGCTCAAAGTCGGACGCCTCAGTATAGGTAGTGAGCTGAAAATTTGTATCCTGGGCATCTGATAGGTGGTGTTTCTTCGGTAATGATGCTTTCAGCAACAGAGGTGATATATGCCCATTGGCAAACTGCTGCCATATGACAATGGCCGGAACAGAGCCCAGGTAGCGTACTGGCTATCCCGACCGCCTCTTCGTATTGATCTTCCCAATTGGCTACCTTGTGGTGAGGATCCCTGGCCATACGCTCAATAGGCAGCAACACCGAAACTCGTAGACGTGTACTCAGTGGTAGGTGTTCCATGTGACGCCCTTCCCTACCTAGGTAGGTAATGCTCGCAACGAATGTTGGTTCATTGGGTAAGATGCAAACAATCGATTCTGAGTATGACGAGTATCTCCATATGAGAACTTCACTTCCTTGAAGTGGCGGAGGCAAGTTCCATATGCTGTTGTATGTCGCGCCCACACCGCTTTGAGAGGCGTCACAGTCTGATCTCCGGGTTGTTCACCGAATGAAGTCTCCTGATGCCAATAGATCCTTGAAGGGTGATCGGGAAGATTTTTTTTCACACCAATGTAAAAAAAATCTCTTCCATCCTAATTAGGAGACTTGGTGGCGTGATGACAACACGAAACTCAATTTCCAGGAGGCAGTCCTGCCACTCGTTTCTATGTGATGGAGGCTGCGGATATGTGGTATCTGATTCTAGAACCGTGGAGGCGATTCGCAGTATTTCTTTTTGACTGAGGCGAAAAAGCATTGCGTGGATAGGTAGTCATGGGTTATATCTTCGGCTGTGTAGTTACTAACGTAACCATAACCGAATTCGCCGCATCTCGAAATTCTATGAATAGTTCTCAGAAATGAGTTTGCTTGCGAGATAGAAGAGAAGGATAAATGTATCCGTTCGGGATATACTTAACTATTCGTAAGAAATTAAACATCCATATCTGGCTGTGCTGCAAACCAACATTCGCTCGCTATCGGCCTGTATACGATACGTGGCGAGATTTGACTGAGGCGAACCAATAGACCTTGGTGTGGCGTTGATATGATCGGACTTGCCGATGCGACTGGACACAAGCGATGAGGGTAACAGGCGTTTAGAAGACCATCAAATCCCGTATAGAAATGTCGGCATTTGCTCCTATTAAGGATGTTGATACGGATAGCCAGTACAAGGCCGACCTAAAATAGAGTTGAGTGAATTCGAAATGACTCGGCCGATCAAAATTCACGCCAGAGAAGCTCCGATCAAGTAAGTAGAGTGAACTTTTACCGAGTATAGACAGTAAAACTTGAGCAGAACTACATGTAACTCTGAACCCTACATACAGGAGACACAGGCAGATACATACATATATGTACCTATGTGTCTTGCTCTTAGAAAATGCTGTAGGGAGTTGTAAATAGGTCTTGACATGTGTGAAGTTAAATTTCGATTTTATACTGGCCTAGATGTCATGCTCATATACCAAGGTGTTCACTCAAGTCTCAATTCTCATTATATCTGAGGTAGAAGATCGGGTTCTGTTCCTGAAATTTGAGAAATTGACTGGAGACTGTTTGAGCGCGGGGTCGGGCTTGCCAGGTTCATGCGACGCGGGGCATGAGGAGCCAATGGCTATAAGGTAAGGTAGGTGGTACATGTAAATATCATTGTGGATGCGCAAGATGTTCGTGCTCTGGCTAATAATCTATTATATACACATTAGTACGAATTAAAATATGACATGACGTTGTTGAGGCTCTGTTCTTTGGCATTAGGACCTAAGTTTTGAATATGGGGGCCGTAAGGACATTGACAGCTAGATGTATGTAGGTAGATACCTACCTTACCTAATGAGCGCAGCACACCCAGAACGGGCTATGTACCGAGTTGAGCGGCCCCCACCTTTGCCTAATAGTATGTATTTATTTCCGTGTGTCCTGGATCCATGGACGTTTACAAGTTGCCCATTGAACATTCAAGGTCTTTTTAATGTTACTCCTCTCCCTGCGGACATGCAGGTTTTTTTTTTTTCTACATCTTTTTCGCCCCATAAAAGAGCACTTGGTACTCCAAGGCTCACGACAGATCACCCCAAGGCGGTTAGGGGGGTTTAAGATTCCGATACTACATATTACATAGGTAGTTTACCGAAACAAGATTCCACATCGTCTCTAGGTAAGGGTTACAAATTCCGAATGCCTTGCCGTTGTTCTACATCTAAGACCCGCGATATTTTCGGTACGATTGAAATGCTACCTCCTATTCTCGAGCTTACATAGGCACCAAGGCGAAATGAAGCTGACAGATAGTTACCGACCTATTTGCGAACCATACTTAAATGACAATAGAATATCTCATGCTAGCGTCTGTTGTCGACACTAGGCTGCCACGAGAACAGCCTTCTTGATCGGGCGACGCTTTGTGACGACAAACTGCCAGACGCAAGGTCAAGGGCATCGATGCCTACCTGCTAACAATATCTCGCGTCACGGGTATGACTGCCGATTCCCACAAGCGCCCTGCATCGTTATTATGTCGGCTATGGAAGTCAGGCGTTTGCGGTGGGGTGTCGCAGCAGTGTATCGTGGGTGATTCGCACACGTAGAAGTCGAGGAATTTTTGGCTTGGCCATGACGAATCTTCGTTCAGGGAATTTGGAGACTTTCAATAGAAGAGGTTGGTGTTTTCAAAGAAGAAGAAAAAGCCGGGAACTTTGGGGGGGCAACGCCATTTAGACCCGCGCAGAGCCTCAAAGCTGTGCGCGCGAACCACCTTATGTAATGATTAAGGCAATCAGCTAGTGAACACCTAACATGTATACAGTATATCAAACTGTACTTTAGACGCGAACCATTGTGCAAGGCTTTGGTTTATCTGATGGAAGAACTTATAAGAGAGCTTTGCTATCACTATTCTCACATTCCTATGGGCATCTTATTCAATTCACATTCTTAAACAAAAACTGTTGTTATCTGTACTTCAATTGCTAGCGCTATGCATTACCACAGTGGTTGACATCACCTAAATTTAACGGCCTCAATCCCCCCCACTTGCGCCAAATTTTACCCAATGCTGTGCAATTTGTGCTCTAGGCTTTCAAGCAATTCTACCTATGCACCACCAAGAGCGCTCTTTTAAGCATAGCAAAAAGTGCTACACTTTGGTTAGGGATTAAACACGTAATTGATGATACAGCGCTAACTCTTGAATAGTTGTAGTCAGCTACTGAGTTGGGTTCCTGCATGAGAACTGCAGAATCACTCACTGGCCTCCTTATTCGTAACAAGCAAGACCATGCCAGTCTGCAGCTTCTAACTGCATCTGCTATTACTCGTACTGCTACTCAGTGGCAGACGCTTCACATATCATCTGGACCACGAAGAACTCTATGAGCGTGTCTTCAGGGATTCTTCTTGCAGATAAGAAACGAGTGATTCACTCTGAATACTACCTATCGTATCTACTCCTCAAAATCTCGAGGTTTACATTTATGAACTGCTTCCCTTTTCAATTCACCTCTACTTTGAGTTGATATCTACACCCATTGGGGAGAAAGCACGTCTTGTCGCCACCATGCCTCAGAAAGATTTCGCTCAATCCTTCACAAATTATCTTCGAAAGGCGTCCAAACTCCGTTGTCCCTTTCCAAATTGTAGTGATGAATTTCCTGATATTGACGATCGAATACGCACACACATACAGTCAAGTCATGAGGACATGCTAGGACAGAAAGATATGTCAATACTTATTCAAGAGATAAGAAGAGGAACTACCGAAACACCTAGAAAGTAAGATTGTTTCCACAAGGCTTGCTTGAACTTACTAACACCAAGGAAGGAATCAAGGAAGGACAACGGCCGACAAGCTCCAAGAACCCACCAGCTCCCAGAATGTAAGTGGGGGACAAATAGAGCCGACAGGGGAGAAGGATGGGATAGATGATCTGAGCCCAAACAAAAGACGCAAGTCTCCAGTCGCGTCACCAATACGGGGGAGACCAAGATCTATGAGCCCTCCTAGGAGATCACGTGCTCGCCCCCAACAAACTCTAGCCAATGACCCCGACTTTGTGCGACTTTCACAGTCAGGGGGAAAGCTTTGGGATCCGGACGATGCTGCCTCTCCTACCTCCCCGCGGCCAGTAGCGCCATCTAGACCACCAAGGAATCCCGGCCAGCCTAGGAGCCGCCCAGAAGCCGTCGAGGATGAGAGTGAATCTACTAAACTCATTAAAGAACCGGAAACTCGACCAATAAGTCAAGAACAGTTGATTGCCGAGGTCAAAGGTATCTATGCTGGATTAGTTATGGTCGAGTCGAAATGCATCGAGGTCGATAACGCTCAATCATCTCAGAATGAGACTAAATTAAATAACGAGCAGTGGCAAGCTTTGATAGCCCTGCATAGAACGCTTCTACATGAGCACCACGACTTTTTCTTGGCTTCACAGCATCCTTCAGCAAGCCAGGCATTGCGGCGACTAGCATCGAAGTACGCTATGCCTGCTCGTATGTGGAGGCATGGCATCCACTCATTCCTCGAATTATTACGCCACCGGTTACCTCATTCTTTGGAGCATATGCTTACCTTCATTTATTTGGCATATTCGATGATGGCTCTTTTATACGAAACAGTGCCGGCTTTCGAAGATACATGGATAGAATGTTTGGGAGATTTAGGGAGATATAGGTCAGTAAATGGGCAGTATGTTTCATCGCAAGTAACTCACAATATATGATACAGAATGGCTATCGAGGACGATGACATTCGGGATAGGGAAGTTTGGACCTCTGTGTCTCGACTCTGGTACTCTAAAGCATCTGATAAGGCTCCCACCACAGGGCGGTTGTACCATCATCTTGCAATCCTTGCGCGACCTAATCCCCTACAGCAGTTGTACTATTACACGAAATCTCTTTGTGTTCCCATCCCTTTTAGCTCAGCCCGAGAGTCAATCATGACTCTATTTGACCCAATTCTCGATCCAAATAGCGCCCAACATTCTCGACTGAGCGCAATTGACGTGGCTTTCGTAAAGGCGCACGGTCATTTGTTTAGTAAAAAGTGCCGAGATGACTTCTCCTCAAGCGTTGATAAGTTCTGTAGTATGTTAGATTACCATATTAGCAGAACTACGAGGAAGTGGATGGAGTCTGGGTATGCTTTCCCACCCCGTTCCAACTTGCTGTCGCCAACTAAGACCAAAATAGGTATTATATCGCTATTTCAAACTGCTGTAGCCTTCTGTGTTACGGTCAAGATGGCAGTGCTATTTTGAAAGCGCTTCGCTCACCGAATTTGGAAGAGTCAGCTGAGGGGACCATGGATGTCACAAAGGTTCCATCTGATTTCAAACCGAGTCAAACTGAGGAAGGCGCATTCAAATTATTTGAAGATACGTGCGTCGTTGTCTTCCACAGGTGTGGCGATCTCAACGTGAGTCATTCTCTTGAGTCACTTGTTTCACTGTCTTCTTTTTAGAGGGCAAGACTTGCTCTGCATATTGTTGACTAGCTCCACTTGATATCTTCTGGACTAACCTAAACCTCCTCCAGGTTCTTCCATTTGTACATGTGGTATTGGTCTTTGTATTCCATCTCACACATTACCCTGGTTCAATGTTTTTCATCGAGAGGATATTCCCCTGGAAGCTGGTCTCCCTCCAGCTAAACTCACTTCTCCTCTCTTATAGAGAGCATCACCGCATTCAGGATGAGCAATTCCCCAGACAGGAAAAAGAACCAGCTCCTCGTCCTTTACCAGAGGACTTTGCAATGAAAGGACTACTTTGGGTGGACAAGTACTTCCCGGTTGACTGGTTTTCCAACGACAAAATTGACGACGATGAAAAATTCTTCGAAGTAGCATCC
Source organism: Hypoxylon fuscum (assembly GCA_022578945.1). Taxonomy (NCBI): domain Eukaryota; kingdom Fungi; phylum Ascomycota; class Sordariomycetes; order Xylariales; family Hypoxylaceae; genus Hypoxylon; species Hypoxylon fuscum. Next base: position 183,295 of record MU399856.1, on the reverse strand, counting down.
ATGACGGATGATCGTAAGGAAAGGATTCTGTGGCTTGGGTGTCGCATTGCCGAGTACGGCAAATGGCTTACCTATAACAAGACGTTACATCAATTTGGCGTCGTGCTAGATTACGAAAAGGAGATAGGCAACATTACTGGAGACACCGACATGAATATTTCTGAGACTGCCGAATCAGTCTCTCGCATTTCTACGTTTGACTCCGCCGCCACCGGGGGGAACACAGCATCTGAAAAAGACGACGAAGACATGGTGGACGTTGATGAGGCATTAGCAAGTAAACCCATTATCCGACAATGACGTGATGAAGCTTGGGTTCACAGGGAGTTATCTTAATAATAGGGTCATGTGTAGAAACAAGGCAATAGAATCCCTCGTCCAAATGGCATGCGAATCTCGCGTGCGCGGTGCGCGTGAGAATACTAACTACGATGTGCCCTTTGGACGAGAGGTTTTATTGCCTCAGTCCTACGCATGGCCCTATATCAAGACAATTCCCTGTGAACTTGTCTATGTAAATTGAGACTGTATCTCGCTTTCGTGGGCTTGGCCCCTTGTCATCCAATGCTATTCATGCTTCAGTTACCCAGGGGGTATTCGAAGCAACTATCGCACTCCGTGCGCTGAGCTTGACATTACATTGATGCACCACAACAGCGTTACGCCTCAACTTCCATTTCCACGTTCGTTCTGCAATGGGAAGGTTGGTACATCATTTCTGATAGTTTTTGAATTGATTTTGCTTTTATTTTGGTGCGCGGTTTGCCTTTCCATGTTGAGTCCGGAGCTAACATGTTCTGTCTTAGCGACAAGCTACCTAGTACCCTACGGATGATGCTTACCAAGGCATCCTCGCTTGTGACAATGCCGTCTTACAATGCATGGCCGAATTGTCAGTTTTCAACAAACTGTCAGCTATCCACCACCTAATAATAGCGGACTCCTACCAATGGAAAGACTCGAGTGTTGGGAGCCGCGTAGTAAGAAAGACAGCTGGGCCACCTTCTTTTCGAAATATGTTCAAATTCTTCCGGTCTGACCTCACCGAAAGCCGATGCCCCGCGCTCTCTAAGTTGTCCTTAGATCTGAGCAATGCCTGCTAAAAATAGAGCTGAGGCTGCTAGGACTTGGATGAAACGAACATAGCCGCAGCTTTTAATCCTCGTCAACTGGGCGTCATTAAGACTAGGCGACCAAAAGAGGCTGAAATGGGATTCAATGCAAGATGTCAGGGGTACTTTTTTGGTGTATTATGCGGTTAACGAGATCAGTATTCTTATCTAAGTATAATATAATTGCATTTCACATTGCGCAATACTCTGCGGTCGTATTAGTAGTAGCCTTAGTATGTAGTAAATTCATGTAGGTGGTTACATCCGAACCTGAAATGCTACAGGTGCATATGCAAATGCAAGTGTACATGCAAGTAGTTTCTTACGGTATCTCTCTGCATTATTACCCCACCTTCAACATGTTTCTAGAACTACGTTGTATCTACATGTAGGTACACGGGATTAAAAAAATGCAGGTAATCAATCCACTCCTCGTTTAAATCAGAATTCTCCCGAGATAGCGCGCGGCTGCGCTATCTATCGCAATAACATACATGGATGTTTACGAGTACAAATCTCCATTGCGAGGCCCCCAATGATACCAAACTACCTTTTAAATAAATTCAACATACTATGTATATTGATGCGGTTATGCATGACGTGCGTGTAAGTTCTATATTCTGAGCGAAATATTACCTACATGTAGGGAGTGGTAGGATTCTGCCCCCACAGGAAAAGGTTCATGTTAACAACGGGTGTTAAGTTGTGTCACCTACAAGTGGGAAGTCGTGCAGAAAAGATATGTCGCCGTCTTAGGTAGCCTCGGGTCCGGGTAGGAATGGAAGTAAATGGTGGATTGACCAATTCCCGCCGTCTTTGTTGTCTCAAACACCGGTTGCCTATCTCTTCGGAAGAAATCATCGTCGTCTTGAATGGCCGATACCTAATCTCCCTACACCATCTACTAAGCTCACAACCTGGAACCATGACGGCATACGCGGGGAGGGATATAGTATGCGAACAGCGGTTTTAGTTTGCGAAACGTGAATCTGTAGTATGGAACCTCCGGCATCCTGGTTCTTTCGCGTGGTTTATAATGCATCTCTTCACCGAGAAGAAACCAATTGGGGAGGTCCTTAGAGGTCCGTCCGACCCCCCACCGGACTCAACTCTGTTCCAAGCCTCTTTAGCCACGAAAGCAATTCGTAACTACAGTGTCAAGCGACAAATGTCCATCACTAAAATTACTCCGATTAAGACAGCCCGAGGGCCAAAAAAGAAAAACACCTCTGCTGAAGGTGTCCATGACACGGTAAAACAAGGCAGCTTCTGCGTTAGTACCTACAGAAGTGCACATAATATATACATATGCCTCCAATGCAGCAGGCTCCGTACGGATGTAAACAGGTCGTTGCCGTATGCAGGATGACAATCGCGGGGTTATCTACAAACCATCCCTAACACCTAGGGTCGCCGTTTGATTTGCATATGCTCCTGCGGCTTGCCTGATTGCTTCAGATAATTCTATCAAATTGCACATACAAGGTAGTTTCAGGCTTTTTACAGGTGAATGCATATGTAGGAACGCGGGGAAAGACTACGTAATGGTAGGCTGCGATTTGACCATGAGAACAGCAGATTAAGGGAACAGGGTTGGAGTAAGGTAGCCCACCACCTTATGAAAAGGGGTGTAGTCGGCCGGTCGAGTTGGAGACAGCAGTATGCTCGATTATATGGCGCTGTATCTTATGTTCCATCACACAGTGTCTGCCTAATGTGAGATAATTATATGGTGGTTACATAGATGACAGACCCTAGGTCATAGTTGAATCAATTGTGCAATTATGCAAAATGCATTACCGAAGATGATATAATAGCGGGTGGGGTGATTACAGGGGTAAGTTCGGTGAAGGCAAAGTACCTAGGTTAGGTAGGTAGGTAGCCGTCAGGGCAATACAGTAATCGATATTAATGCCAGGACTGGATATAGCAGCTGACGATGATCTAAATTTCGGTCCATATCTGTGGTAAGCGACAAGAACTACATAGTAGAAAGAAAGCAGACAAGGCTAGAGCTCGTAATGTCTAGGTCACCCATCCCAAGTCCTGGTAGTCTCAGCCGTCATTCTCCGTGTGCAAACCTACCTTCTCCAAAACAATCCATCAGTCTTACGTCTAAACGAAATTAGTCGTCCAAAGGGAATAGATGAGGACAATGATATGATAGATCAGGATGAGGTTCAAGACAGTGCAGTGTACCCTTGTGAATACCTCTCCTAGGAAAGAAAATCCTCAGGCAAGGCAACCCTAGGAAGCGGCGTAAAATTGATTGCGAGTTGTTACCTATGGCTATCCCAGCCTCCTTATAATTTTTTTTTTCCGTAACTGACATTTGGAAGATGACGCGAGATGACAGGATTTAACCTACATAAAGTCAAGAATTGGTTTGAGCGGTCAGGTTATGCGCGGTGCGACGATAGAAGGCAGATACCCTGTCTCAGTGCATCATACAACTTGATCCGGCTGGTGAAACTCTCGCTCAATATTGCTCTTCTTGGATGAACCAATGTCAGCGAAACGATGCGGTGTATAACATATTGTTACCTCGGGCGGTTGGTTCGTGAGAAGCGATAATCAAGTAGCCCTTGGTAGACCGTCACTTTCTCATAGTATTTGGGCATCTATTCGTGGATGTAGCAAGCTTGAAGGTCAGGAATCCTGGCTTATGAGAACTACGCACATTGGGGGTAGAACTCGGGTCCGATATCGCGCCCGAGATCAAGGCATTGAGGGTGCAAGTACTTCTGTCCTGAAGCCGACGTGCAATCGCGCGGGAAGCGATCTAGCACGCTTCTCTGTCAACATAACAATCAAATAGCAAGAAATTTAAAGGCCTGGAAGCTCAATTGCCTGAGGAGAGTACGCAGATTAACTAAGTTCATGTTGTAAGTGTATCCCAGGGCCATGGATGCAAGGTTGCGGCGCATGTAAATCGCTTCAACAATTGTTAAGTGGGTAGGTGCCCCTTAGTCAAATGATACAGGCCAAAAGAATTAATTGAAATCGGTGCGAGATTTGATATCTATGAGGTATTGGAACCATCATCATACCTATATTTATTAGCTCCAGTGTTTAGTTTTTTGAGGATTGGGATGCTGTAGATACCTCGTAGGGGTGGAGGTGGTGTGCTAGCGCCAGATACGACTCCATGAATATAAGGTATTACTGCAGAGAATATAGTTAACTGTCCTCATATGCTGTGGTATGCATTCTATTGATCTTATCATGGTTTCAAATTATGATTTATTGTTGTTGGTCGAGAGAAATGTAAGTAGCGACCCCTATTCGGGGATGTAATCAGCCATTCGAGGGCTAAACCACAAGGTATCGTTCTCGCCTATAAATCGTAAGAAATGGAAAGAGTGGCCAAGGTTTTACCTGATCGATGATGAATTGATATGCTTTAAACACTTCTTATGGGGGGTTAGCATGTAGATGGTGACTGAGGTCTGAAGGGAAGTCTTGTGAGCCGTCATGGGGTGAATGCTATGCTTTATAAGCATGAGTCTAGATGTTTTCAGTAGAAGATCTCTTCACATTGTCACGCTCTTAAGATAGTCAAGCAGTGAAGCCGGCCTGTTGGAATGAGTGCGGATACCGATCCTGGCCGAAGCTGGGTAGGTGCCTACCTAGGTACCTAGGCATGGAAAGCATCCTTGCTCCTAGTAAAGGGTCAATGAAACTTGAGGGAGAGTTATCGTAGAGCATAATGCTTCAGTTATACTATAAAGTAACCACTGATTGTATAGTGCATGTAGCATACCGTACTACAGCTCTGCAGATGTGTTCGTTCCTGGCAACTATTATCCAAGGTCTCTTTAGAACGAGATAGATAGAATATATCTGTTAATTACCTCCTAGGTTGGTTACCTGGAGACAATTCAATTCCACATCTTTATAAACCTTCCGTTAATAGTAGCGAAATTAATCAAAATTGGAAACGGAGCACATAGGTAAGGGCGGGGGGGGTCACTACCCGATAAATGAAATCGCGCCGCCGACTAGTCAATAGTGATAGAAGTTATACGCCCATATATAATCCGCATACTAAATTTTGGCACATAAGATATATATAGTGTTTCCACGAGTATTGTTTTATCTGCGATCATGGTTCGGAATGTACTGGGCTGGGTTAGATATAAGCTAGGTGCTTAGCTTCAGGGGCTAGATAGTGACTGCGCATAAGTATACCACCGCATCGCCTAGATAATTGTGAGAATCAACATACATAGAAATTATGGTCTATATATTTGCACCTAATTGAGATACTGTTTGAGGGTCGGTTAAGGGGTAAGAAAGCTCATGATATTGGCGGCGCTGTGCGCATCCCATAGGAAGTAGGTACCCATAGATCCCACGAACATTCAGATATAGAAAAGTCATACATTAAAGAATAAAAGAAGAGAAATTTTAAATTTTGTAGTTTACATAATTTAAATGGTTTTGAGACGTCTTCGTCGTACTCGGTCTATTGGGTATGATATTTAAGAACGGTGCCTCAACCTATTAGGAGTAAATTCAACACTTTGATTTGTTATAGTCTGCTTATACTTATAGATTTCTATAGATAGATACGTCTCTTGGTGTAATATTGTCCCAGACCCTTACCTCCTATGTCAGGTAGGTACTTGGTTTTAGGGTGCAGGGGGCTGCTTGGTTGAAAAGGGGGCGCTTAACTACATGTAATTTTGACGAATTAGCTAACACAACAACTTTCTGGTAAGAAATGAATGAAAATAAAATATCGTCCTAAGTAGTAGATGAGTATATCCTTAAAAAAAGTTCTGTGAATATCTAAACAGTAAATCCGATTTTGGCTAAAACTGAGCTTTAATTTTGACATGAGAGATAAACTCAAGCGACTGGATAATACCTATCCACAAAAGGCGGCGAGATACACGGGATAGCATGCCATTGTATATCGGCTGGCAAGTAGATAATATAGGTAGTCACTCGAGCCCGGTATCACAGCATTTGTTTCTCTTGCCCTGACAACTCATCATCATTGCGGCTCTTTCGATGATATGTACCTAAGTACCTAAGTATGCATTAATCGGTGTATGCTGCTATGTACCTACTACAGGCTAGCTCCACTGTAACCCGCTAGCTCCAGCGCCAAAAGCGGAGGCTTGGTGGAGATTTGATGGCGTACAGCCGGGGGATCACAGCGCTAAAGCCATGGAAGGAAGTCCATTGGGCCCGTAGGCAGTTAGCTTATTTACCCCAGAGATCATGGCCCACATTGCTACTACCTTGTCAGCTATGTTGTCCATCGCGAACTGCGCTGACGGGGTAGTCTCGTCCCAATGCAACTTCTTCGTCATTCGCCCGGAGCTACCATCCCTCAGATATACCATCCAGTAAGGGCCCGTTTCTAATGCATTGACCCGGACTCCATCTTGTGTTGCAGCTCTTTAGATTTAAGAGCCTCAATTATTCTGCCCGTGCTCCGCTTACTCTCCTTGAAGTACAACGGAATCGCTCCAAAGATCCGTGAAATCCGAGACTTAGTGATTTGCGATAACGGCGATCGATTGCTGCATCACAGCACGTCACAGATCAATATTATGCAAGCCAACTTACCAGACTGTCAATTCCCATGCATGGTGGCAAGGAGCACCCTAGAAATTCTGCTCTTTACCCCTATCACCTCCATTGGTAGCGTCCTGCAGATGGACTAATTCGATTCAAGAGTTTCCTGTCTTGTACAGAACATCATGAGCCTTCCTATTATATTCACTAAGCGCTATATATCTTCTGTAGAAGAATCACGCATTCTTCTTTGAGCCGCAACGTTGGTTTCCAAGGTCGTATTACCTAGCTGCAATGCAATCACAGATGGCCCCCGTTTCTCCTCCCTTTGGTATGCCGATGCGACGATAAACGAACTTTAATAGTAATAGTGAGTAGGTAGTTACATCCATGGTTTATTTAGTGGTGTGTTATTCGTTCCTATCTCTTGTCATTGTGTGTTATGCCTTTAGGTATTAACCTAGGTACCCATCCTCAGCCTGTTCCACGTACGGAAAAGCCCCCCACCCCAATGGCTACCACCTATAGGGACTGCTTCCTCACTACACTACCTCGAGAAGGTGTGATACTTAATTAGTCTTATTTAATATGAAATTAGAACCGGTGAGAATTAAATATTAAATGGATTGCCGTTAACCTTCTTGTTGCGTTGTTGCCTATGGCAATAAGAGTCCTCATAATGATTTTAGCAACTAAGCCTTAAGCGACCCAACAGCAAGCTACAGGAACACCGTAGTAAAAGTACTGTGAACTACAAACGCAATGACCCACGGTTCGTGCTGACCCAGCGGTACGGGACTAGGAGCGGATGCCTGGCTCGCTGCGAACCATCCTAGCTACAGTATGGGGTTCCACTCCACCTAGAGAGTTCATGAAGCTTATTGGAGCGGCCGATGTGTAGGACGACCATTCATCGAATTATACTAGGATAGCATTCTACCGGAATGTCAAATAGCATTCCTTCTAATAGCCCGTATAGGAAATAAGTCAAGCCTCCGGCTAGGGGGCCTTGTATGAGTTGCGGCTCAGACTAGCCACAATTCCTTCTGTACGATGCTATATCAGCCCAATGGTGATATCATGTTGTGCCATAGTGTGGCCGAAGGCCAAGAATTGTCGTTAGTCGACTACATAGGTCCAGTACTTGAGCCACATGCAGTAAATGTTCATCTATTCCCCTGGGACACACACACGATCCCAAATGGGTAAACCCTCCGCGCTGGTTGAGTGCTGAAATCAGGCTCCCTCGGGTCCAACTGAGAAGTTAGTTGTTGGTTCCAAAGGTCTTCACCGCCTCTACATCTGACCTCGATCTAGATAATTACCTCCGTAACAACAAGTGCAGGTCTCGACTCCAACACAAGATAAAAAAAATTAAAGGGGGTCCGCAGCCTTACCACTTGCAACGGAATTGCAACATCAATGCTGACCCCCTAACTTTACACATTTGTTGGTTGGTTGGTTGGTTGGTTGGATGTTGGGCCCCTTTTAAAAAGCCTGCCCCCTCTGCCTTATGATGCAGCCTGTAACTTCTCGACCAACATGGATACGTGCCGCAAAGTCGTAGAAAGTTGCCATGGGGCGTCCTAAAACCAACGACCACTCCTCAGACGATGATCAACAAATGAAAATTGGCCGATACTGCGCATTAAATCGATGCATTTCATTATAAGCATACATTATAACAAGGCAACAGACGGTGCAGAAGGCTGCCTCTCCTCGGATTACATTGCATACGAAGTCCGTGCCGCGATGCGTTGGAGATATTGCGCCAGCTACCCAGTGAAAGATCAGGCGCCATTCGCATAATCTAGTACGCAGCCTATCGGCCACGGAGCCTATCGACCCGAGGAAGGAGTGTTCGATTAGGAAAAGGTGTCGGTACAGTGAAGTCTACCTATGCGTAGGTAGTAAAAAACCAGGTACGCATCGCTCGCTACATCAGAAGCGTCAAAAGCCAACAGCTACCCATGATCCCGTAAGCGGTTATAACATTGTATTGGAGAAACCCACCAGCAATAACAAAGTCACTGTAACCTCCAGGTTCATCGAATAGAACTATACCTGGTCATACCCTAAATCGCGTATAGACTACGACCTCCGTCGCGTCAACGCCGCATTAATCCTCTTCCTTCGACACAATACTCCGATGTTTCGTGTACGAGTTACAATCCCTTGATAAAAGCCAAACCGTGGCCGTCCAACAATTCAAGTATCGATGCTCTTTATTATCCAAAGCCAGACCGCCTTAGCCATCTACACGTCTTTATTTCGATCGCGTCCGTCCTCAGAGTGGAGCCCGAAGCCTTTCAGCCATGTGCTACTCGCATAGTCACTGCGTCGATGGTGCCACACACTAGACAAACTTTGGCCACAGCATACGTGGCATATCATCAAACTCCCACTACCAATGGCCGAAGGATCTAACGGGATAAAAAAAGACGACATGGGAATAATGTTCAAGAGCATCTCTACCCTGGGACAGACAGTCTTCGTGAACAAGAACAGGGTCCTGGCATTTCCAATATATGGATAACATCTCTAATATATGGCCAACCTAATATGCCACCGGTGAAATCTAGATTAGAACTTGTTTCTTAAGTAATTATATTCGTCTTCGCACTACGAACTATTTGTAGTAGCTTGGTACCTGTACTGTCTATCCCCTTCACGTGTATGATATGATAACTGGCGTCAGTATCTGCCTAATAAAAGTACATCACAAGGGTTTCTTTGAAATGGCCGATGTAAGCTTCAAGTATTATCAGTGACACTTATAGTTAATTAAGAAGCTCAAATATTGATTAAACCCTAGATACTTCAAGTACAACATCTAAATAGTAAACAAGTGAAATACTTACCTAGCTTATATGAAGCTGTATCTGTAAAATAATAGCAGATCAGGGTTGGCTATTAGTAGTTAAGAAAAGGAAAAGCATGAATACTCACCTAGTGATATAATATTACGAAGAATATAAACCATCATTAAGAGGAAGCATAATGATGTAAATGCGAAAGAATGATAGTTATTAGTAAGGAGGTAGTGAAGTGAATTCAACATAACATAACATAGAATCTTGGAGAACAATCGAACAAATAAGGGTGAATTCAGCAATGATTAGGGAGGGGCAATTGTTAATAGGATACAAGCTGATAAAGTTATGGAGAAATGGGCAACATTAACAATATCTATAGTTGTGGGTTAATCCTATTTGACGTAGGCCTGGTATCCACGAGAAGATAAGTGCAAATGCGACCTGAATTGAAAGGGGCAATGCGAGATTCTTACGATTCTAGAAGCTGAGATGGAGATGATGAATGGGAGTTAGGTGCTCTCTTCATACTAATCGGGCTCTTGCATCCCTTTAAGAACTCATCAATAGGAATGAGCTATAATTGTGCTTAATCTAAAGTCAACAACTCAGGGGTATTCATTTATATTTGACATATATATGTAGCCTTCTTAGGCGGCAATTTCGTTCTACCCGGGTAGGTAATCTACCTACTTTTAAAAAGGAGCATCCTTTTTTCAAAATCCATCATAATCAAGATACTTAGGTTTGATAAGTGGTCTTGCTGTGGTACAAAAGCTATAATACCTATACCTAACTTCCAAGGAAACGGCTCGAAGAGCCTCTCTTCATATTTGGAAGCTTTCGGTCAAAGCTATGGCTACTTCAGTTAATCGCCGGGCCTGTTGTGACCATGCTGAAAGCGCTTAGGTTCCAGTTTATAGGCAGAGATAAGGTTGTTTATCTGGTTTTAGCAAAGGGGAAAGCTAAAATATTATAAAGTCTAATATTATCCCTAACTACCTAGGTATACTTCCAGTTACTTCATCTTTACAATGATTTAACAAAACGTGTTACCAGATTTACTTAGCTCTAACAATATCATAGAGAGGCTCTAATAGTATATGTTCACTACAAGCATATGTTTCTTTTATGTCTCCCTTAAATCACTATCACATGTATACCTATCTTACATCTCGGTCAGATTTTCACCTTAAGAATTCTATCTATTGTCCAATGACAACCACCAGTCCATTCTCTGCTCGCCCCTTCTATGTAATATAACTATATTACGATAGCCACTTCCGACGCATGCTCTCTTCTGACCTCATGTTCTCTCTATACTACACACTCATGCTTAAATCACACTCCAGGTCATGACAAATATAAGTAGGTAGGCAATCATAACTCGTGTACTCGGCCGGATAGTGGTCCGAAATCCACCATTTGGAGTAGTTGACTTAGTTGTTCCTAACACTAGACCATAAGCATAAATACTAGTAGTGAGAAGAAGAGCTTTGATAGTAGTTAGTCAATAGAGAATCTGAATGACACTAAGTAGAATGTTTTTATTGCGCCAAGGTAGAATCACAGCGAAATTGTCATATCGAACGGTGTCCATGACTTTCTTTTCACGACTGGCGAGAAGAGAGATCACGACAAATTAGAAATTAGATTCTGTGGAAAGCTTTCCGTAATTATAGGTCTATTTTTCTCCTACTTGCTTAAACATATTACATGCACATAGGAACACTACGTATTGACTCTCTCATTTTCTTATAACCGGATATTATCCTGCCATAATCCTTCAGACCGGGGTAATTAATGGTGACGGACACAGTGTCGAATACATTTAAATGTGTTCCTTCAGAGCTATGTAGGTCATATTACTATTACCAAGTAGGAAATAATAGACGAGGACGTATGGAAATTCCTACGAAGAGAGTAGATGATATAGGAAGGTAGTGTGAGTATTGAAGCACGTGGCGTTACGACTTGCATTCATGAGCATTTAGACCATGGTGTCTTCCGTGTTCATTTACAGGGAGGAGACTTGATGAACAGAAATCAACCTCAATCCTGTAAAATGAAGCTGAACTACAAGATACACTGATCCTGGCGCATTTGTAACCGCCACTGGAAAGTTCCGTCACCGTCAACACTCCTAGACTCTAAGGAGTGCTGATTGCCAAACCGGGGAAACCGGTAAGATGTGACATGCATGAACTAACCAAAGCAGATGCCCAATGGCAGGGGATGAGATCTGTGGACGTCAATCTCTACCCTCGGCACAACACACCTTCGCTTCCCTCGCGTGGCGTTCGAAGGATTTATTTGCGGGGGAGACGATTATCTCCTACATATAAATTGATATGAGCTGGTAACATTGCTTTTTTTATCACTTAAGGCCTGATCGTGAGTGGACCGAGTCTCTAGCAGAGGCTTATGTGGGCAGAGAAGCGGTCCACGAGACTTATGACGAAATACATAATTTATCTACACGGTTATTCTACATTAGGTAGTTACAGAAGCTGGAAATCCCTCTTCCGATGGACTGCTGCCGTCTACAAGCTTGATAGGATGGCGTTACACAACACCACCATCCCAATCAACATTGGAACCCTCATGCAGAAGTTAGCTCAGCGCCACCCAACCGGGATTACCCCTCGGAGCCGAATTTAGCGAACATTAAATAGAGCACGCTCGAATGCTTGTCCAGCTTTGTTGGCAGATCCTAAGCCAGAAGACGCGATCAATCCAAATTGGGCCTAATTAAACTAGACATATGCAAGTTAAGATATGGGAAGAAGATGTGATGTGATGCTGGAACCCCGCTTGAGCTATATGTACGTAGGTAGCTATCTACATGCGGTAGGTAGGTCGGATATGGTCGTTGACAGGTAGCAGGGATCTTTAGGCAGAGATGGTGGTTGGTGTTTGTCTTGCTTAGTTCTCCAAGTCCGTGAGCGTCAATTCATTGAATCCACGATACAGTTGACATTATGAAGTCGCTACCTATAATACGAAAGGAGAAGGGGGAACACACTAACTTGAGAGGGATTATCAACGAAAGAAAGTAGGTAGATACGATCGCTGAGTAAGATATAGGTACGGGTGTCAGAGTCACAACGCTGACTATCTACGATAGCATGACTGCCGAAAGAAGATAGATGTTCGAGATGGTTGCTTGTGACTGTCTGCGAGAGAACGGCGACCAAGATGAAGACAAAGATAAGGATATCAAAATACCCAGCCATAGAACTACATAAACACCCACAACGTTCAAGATCCTGCCGTGCAACGCGGGTACCAGCTTAAACCAATCTTTGACCTGGATCTGTATTAGGACTTGTGTCATACATGTAGTGTTCGGGGAGCTGGGCATTGTGTACATACATAGTAAGTACCTAGGTTGCAATGAGCCGCATTCGGGATAGCTAGCACGGGACGTGCTGGTCCCAAGGAAACACCTTGCAATCATACGACCCGTTCTTATTGTGAACGTGGATTTGTTGTCGACGTGACGTAGTAAGGGTTGGGTTGCAAGCATTCTACCGTGATTTTTGTTTGGATAGCTCGCATATTTGTTGATTCTCACCGGTTTCCTCGTACATATGCATCAACAAAGAGGGCACAACTCGATCGCCCGCTAGCCGCGTTGGCAACATCAATGAGCCGAGACAGGGAGATGATCTTCAACTCACAAGCCCCGAGAATATCGTGGAGTAGATTTATATCGCCATGAATCTGAAAATCCGAAAACTTGAATTAATCTGCACTGAAATCCCGCTTATTATTTTGCTGTGACCACCTTTCGATTATCACATCCTAGTGCTTCACCCTTCTTGTGGCGCTATGTGTTGTACGACACATCCGGGACAATGGAGAATAGCAAGTACACTTCTTTAGTCTCCCGAAAGAGACGTAAACCTCTGAAAGGTGTATCAAAAAATCTAGAAAAGACATATAGCTTCTCATGACTCAGCGGCCAATCCTACCCTCCGGCTATGTAAGAATGATTACATGGCTAAATCGTTTCACCTTATTTGCTCTTCAATATACTCTCCGCCGACCATCACACCGCCCCTTTTACGACGGGTTTATACACAAGCCCTGCAGATTTATCGGGCTCGCGAGGCCGCATTCTTCACCAGCATTATGAATGTTTGTCGATACTCAGTATCTCCCGTAAGTCTGAGTCTTTCTATTGGGATCAGATGCTATGGACTCTTCGCTTCTTGTCAGATACTCCCGACCTTCCAATGTCCTTCTTACCCCCCTTTTCCTGAAGAGGCAGCTCTTAGCTCCCGTTGTCGAAGACTCTTTGTTTTTCCCAGATGCCGCGCAGAAAATAGATGGAGCCTCAAGTTCCCCCCTGCCATCATAGCGTGAGTATGCCGGTCAGGCTTTCCCCGGACCGGGGAAGCATTCGGATACCCCTAGTCTGACATGACGTGAGCTTGCAAATGCTCAACTCCGCCGCCCACTAAAGAAAGGTCTGACACATGCTCCTCATATCGCGCTAATAGTAAGCTGATAGTCACGAAGCCGTCTAAAAAGAAGCGGCTGAAGCTTTCCACTAACGTTTCAGGTGCGGTACAACATACCTGATACGACTCGACTTGCCTGATACCACCGATCAGCCTCAAAATCCACATTTGCTACCATTAAGAGGCCTAATAGGACAAGGGAAAAAGAACTATTTCGATATCATGTTTTCTTCGATTGGTGAAGTTAGGCCTAGGCAGATTTCTTCCAGGCGGGCAGTACAAGTGAGTCTAAATATGTTAGCCTCAGCCTGAAAACAGCCTCGTCACTAGCAGATATAAGTTGAGACGATGCTTCTTCACGTCTTCGTCGTTCACGCCGTTCCCAGAGCATTCAACAGCACGTATTCTGACAATAACAACACGCCATCCTAGAGACGCTTACTAGGCTCAGAGACAATACAACTTGATACTCAGCAATCAACCACACGTCCAAAGTCCAAGAACAAATCTTCGGAAAAAGCGTATCCTTCTTCCAAATAAGGTATTAGACGTCAGGTATGTGATCAAATAGCGTATAGTTGGAAAGTTGCTCGTTCACTAAGCATCGAACAGCCTCCACCATTCAAAAGAACCTACACCATGACGTTAACCCAAGGCGCTCTTGAGACGCTAGGTAGTGGCGGGGCACGAGAAGGAATGGTTGAGGCCTTCGTTGGTCAACGCTCGGAAGAGTACAGACAAAGGGTAGAACAGACTTCGGACAGCCATAAGTCAAGAAAGTCGAAGAAGAGGTCAATGCAGAGGAGAATTGACAAGATTGACCCGAGGCTGCCTCATTGAATGAGTAGACAGGACCTAGTTGATAGATGCCTGAAATTGTCCCATGCTGACAGCATGTTCCGCCAATAAACATGAAATACTCCTGAGTCTATGACGTTTTCCCCTTGTAAACCTGATTCAGCATTCACATCCAATTTGTTTACGCATGATCTAAGCCTAGGCTCAAGCTTAGAATCACATTCGTCGGCCACGCTCATAGAAGTTGCAGACGAGGCGGTTTTGGGGTAGGAAAAGCACAGCTTCGTGAGATTGCGATCTTGAACAGCCACAATATGCTGGCTGACGGCTTCAGCGGGATCATCGTATCGTTATTCCAGTAAATAATTGGCTACCTGTCTGAGACTCGGGTGATACCACACGTGATTGAGAGCAGGGCCGACACTTATGGGCTTTGTCGGGCTGCAATGCAACTGCGGTCCAGTGCGGACAGTGTCATCTCCATAATGGTGTCCTAGTGTAGGTACTTTGGGATTCCCCTTATTTGCTCTAGAAACCATGTATTGACAATGTCTCCATGAAGTGGCTTGACAGAGCCAAGAACCCTAACATAGGTAAACAGCGATAGAGTAAATCCCGTCCATCCTCATCTTGCATGTGGCTGTCATGTAACTCTATGCTTAAGGTGTCTCGCAGCGATCGTTTATTGCCGGAGAATGCGGGGACCATAGAAGGAAAATAAAGTAGCAGCGGTCTTCCAATTGTTCCGTGGGGAGTGTGAAACCACAGAGTCAGCGTATGGGGGTGTTATTCTGTCCTAATATGCTAGTTACTAGCACATCTGCAGTTTTTCGACTTCCAATTTGTGGCCATGCAAGTAATATGGTGGGATACTTGGGAGCTTGGCAATATTTTTGATCTTAAATGACGAACAGAGTCAACTTGATAGTCTCGGTTGCCTTCCTTGATTCCTGGCTTCCTGGCTTCGGACTAGCACCAACCAAAGGCAACCGGCCCCAGGGCGCCATACGTTTAAAGGCGCAGGATGACTGGTTCCCTTTACGCTACAGCCACAATAAACCCCCTGCTGCACATCTACCGCCGGACCGAGTAAACGGTTAAGATAGCCAGCATCCTTTACTTTATAGAAGCTTGTTCGTCGCCTATTGGAAGTAGAATGTCCAGCTCCCCTCAGCCTAGTTGGTCGAGGTCTCCCACATCTGAAGACGCATAGTTGGCCACCCTAAGCTTCCCTTTCTGTTGATTCCGTTTAAGCCTCTTTGAATAAATCGTAATGTTCCGCCGAGCATTGCCCACTGCTAGGCAGAATGCATTTACTCATAGCGCCAATGGCTTCGAATTTGACATTTAAGCGACTGGTCAAGGACAGCGCGGTTCAGAGATGGGCCCCAGACGAGCTGGTGCACCTGAAACTAGTTGTTTCCGCGGTGAGGTATATCGAGAGACGTGATCGATTGGTTCCTCGATCTTGGCGGTGAAAGTATGTCCCCTATTCGTTCCTGCGGCTTACCATGGCTCTCTGCCACGGATGTATTTTGTGTGTCGCGACCCACGATACGAGGCAAGCACGAGGCTACGCACGAAAACTATTGGGCTTACCGATTCCAAGAAGGCGTCTTGCCCGTTGGATTGGGCCGAAAGGGAGTTGGACGCGCCCAATGATGCTGATCCTTCCATCTTATAGCCTTCTTCCTCCATAAAGAGCCTATCCAACTCCGCCCCCCCCCCCCTTTTCCTTTCGCAAAAATCGCAAAAATCGTAAAAACGAACATCATAGTAATTTTCGACCTTGGAGCTACTGCCGAAGCCAAGAAACATGATACGCCATCGTCAATCGCACGGACATCGATCCAACACCCGGGTAACCGCCCGCCGTCCTCACAAGAGTACTCACTCCTGCCGACAGGGTAACCAGGTCGCTCAAGAACCCGGCGATACCTATACCACCCTAGATGGAGAGCTAGCAAGCTATGATGGCTTTAGATATCCTTCGTATGTTGGCGATACCAGTCATACAGGTGTCCACAATGGCACCGGTATGATGGAGCCTTCCCCTTATCCCTGTCGCAGCCTACCCATGGCGTCGGTGGGTGGGTTACGAATAGAGGACAACCCGCAGGCCGCAGTATACGATGCGTTTCTTCCCGAAGATCGTTCGTATTCTCCGAACTCATCTGATCCGTATTCGAATACGCCGCTCCTATCCGTCGGCGAAGACTCGTACACAGATACCCTTGCTCAAGACATTGGTATGAGCCGTGAAGTCCATGACCTGTCAACAACCGCTTCGCCACCATGGCATAGTGGAAGATTTGCTCCAGAAGACCACTCGCTCGATCAGACAGAAGAGCAAGATGCTGGTCATTGTCACGAGAGATACCGGAACAACTCCGGTGACTCCGGTAACTCCCTCGAAAATCACCAAGGTTCTGTTATGTAAGTATGTCCATGTCTCAAGAATGATAATAATTAATTCCCTTTAAGGCAGCTTGGTGAGCAGGCCAACCCGGTCGACGCACGAGCGGGAGCTGAGTGGCAGCAAGATTTCGGCACGGGTTTTGAGGGACACAATATTCAAGGATTCATAAATGATCATGATGGCCCATGGAACGTCTTGAATGCCTTTGGTGGCAGTTATATGACTGATCCGTCGTTTGGACATGGCGATCATATGAACTGAGATTCGCGCGAGGAGAATGAGACTATTAGGTAAGCATAGCTTTCAACTCAATGATGATGGTTCGCAGTTGCTGATGGTCGGAGAAACAGACAGCGAGTTGATGAAGTTGATGTTTACTATGCGGGTCATGGTGGGAAGACAGGAAGGATGTGGTTTAGATTCGTCCAGTTATCAAGTTCTCTACTCAACTCAAGAAAAAGAACCTTCGCAACCATCACAACCAGATACTCCGCCACTGGCAACGTGAGCTAAATGTTTCAGGGTGGCTCGACTCTTGCCACCGCTTGTTATTTGGGTACTCTCTAGCGGTGAACGCCGTCCGTCTCCTGACCTCTCACGAAACCATAAGCAGCTGAAAGTACTATCCGTTGGTGCCTATGATTGAACAATAATCCTTCAATAGCCATGAGTCTAAGATCTCACGCAAGACGATAGCCAATTATGCTTTTATATGACTGGCCCTGCTGAAGTATGATTCCCAGTAGCCCATATGCACAGATGCAATAGCTAAGCCCAGACCAATAAATTATACCACCCACGTAGTAATGACTGACGTTCAACGCCAGTTTCTCGCTGTAATGAATAAGCTTGTGACGGCTTGATCGAGGCTTCCTAGCATAATAGGACTATAATGTCTCAAAGGATGGCGAATTCGAGCCTTTTTAGAGACGGAAAAGCAAACCCCTGAGTTGGTACAAGCCACGGTTCTAACGCCACTGGTTTGGTGAGGTAGTTTTCTAGCACAGCCACTAAAATGCAGCCAATCGAGGGGAACGATCACCAAGCTCAGCCCTCCATTTTGGTAAGAGAATCCTCGGTGGCATATGAAAAGACGACGGCAACCCCGACTCAATTTCGAATTAATTCCTTTAAAACAGGTATGGAACCTCGCTGATTGAAACTATGCGTAACCACGTATCGCGGGCAATGGAGCAGAATAGAGCTTCAAAGTTCAGGCTTTACTTCTCAAGAGGCCTGGAGGAAAAATAAAGATTCGATTTTCGATTCGAGAAGTACTTTTACGTGCTGGAGTCGAATATACCTACACCACAGAGGTGTGTGAGAGTAGCGTAGCGACCGGGCCTAGGTCGACCACAGCAGGCATTGCATGTAAGTATTAAGAATATCTAGAGAAAAGAAATAAGAAAACCCAAGACGTCTAATTAAACTTGTGCCGGGGTGGTATCAATATTTTCCCGGCCTGCGCCTCCTCGTCGGACATGGCAATTATGAGTAGCACTAATTATGAGAAGGTCAAACGTGATGTACATGAAGCAAGTACTTTTGCAGCCATTTCCCGAGTTTCAGCGTAGGATTGCTACTACTCAATACACGAAGGTTCCATACGTTAACTCCTCTAACCCTCTACTTAGGAGGAGTTCTCTAGTTCTGCTTTTATCTAGCCCTCTAGCCATTGACTAGGACGTATGATGCTAGCCTACCATTGCGATACGGCCCATATACCTATAACCAACAACTGAATGGAAGAGGCTATGATGGCCAAGATAATCGTAAATGTGCTAGCTGCTGATACGCTTACTCACGCTGTTTGCCAAGTTTGCAGGAATAAAACCGGATGACATGTATGCCTTATTGCCGTATGAATGCCCGTGACACCCACCCCATCCCAATCGCCGTATAGGTTGTGATAGGTTAAATGGGAAACACTTTCCTACCGGGCCTCGATGTTGACACTGGCATCTAATGGTACCACTACGGGACATGAAGTCGCGCTGGCTGGGTACATGCTATGATCAGTAGCACTGTGGAGGTATCGAGAGATGTTTCTTGCGGCTAGTAGCATAGTGTAACTTCAGAATTAATCTCCCACCAGTAAATTTGTAGTTTCTTCGAAATAGTGTACGAGTCCCAAGCCGAGAGTATCTGGTATGAAGTCATAAGAGACGCGTGAAGAGAAGCTTGTGAAAAGGCAAAATCTCATACGCACTAAGTATGCAGAGACTTCCTATCCCCATGGCACTGCCGAGGGTTTTTGTATCATGTCATTCACACGAGATGAAGATGAAGAATGCGTGACGATCACAAGAGTGGGGAATATCATCTATTCCTACAGCCTCGCGTCTCTTGAATGGCAAATGGAACACTCCTTGACCTCAGCAACCCGTAAGGCTGAGCTAAAACCTGACGTCAATCTAGGTAGATGTCAATGATTAGAGTTAGTCTTTGAGTATATACTGAGAGGTAAGGAAAGAGGTAGCTATAACTTATAAGGAATAGGGGGTTACTTGACTGGATGTCTCCTAGCCTAGTTCCAAACATCAAAGAGCTTACTTGGAAATATATAGTGAGTACATGCATTCGAGATAAATGATGCGATAGATACATACCTACAATATGTTAGGTTCGGTCGGCCGAAGGCTTTAATTACCTAGGTAGTTAATTGAAAACTTAACTCAAAGTCAATGAGTTCGTAAATGCAAGTGATTTTAATGCACTAAAAGAAGTTACATGTGATATGCAAGAAACCATCACAAGTTAATCAAGGTCTCCACCCAAACTTATTCCCCAACTGCAATTACGTGAATTTCTTCTCCCATCGGGCAGAACAGTCACGTCACATTTCCACAATCATTTCTACAAGCACAAATCATCCCACTTACCGCCATGGGATCGAAACGTGCAGCTGGAGACGAGGGCGGCAACGCACCTAAAAAGCGTCGCGATCAGAACCATTTCAGAAATGGGAGGGGAGTCGGGGCCATGGATGCCAATTACGGTCAGCGCGCCGTGTTTGGCGACCACGAGATTCTTACCACCGTGCCAACCGAAGACAGTGACCTAGACTGCGAAGACGATGCTGAAGCGCTGGCATATCTTAGAGCTGTACGGTAAGCTTACCCTTTGTTATACTTTGTTTGCTTTCATATCCAGACTTGCAAGGCTAAACCCGTGGTTCTGTTTGCTTCTAGGGAAAATGAGTACTGATGATGGTGAGTATAGAACACAGGCATCGGGGATCCCACACGTCATCGTCGCGAGCAAAGCTGGCCCACTGCTACCTTCACAAACTCTACTACAGACTGCCGATGGTCTGGACAACCAAGAGGAAGTCGCAACTGCGATGTCCATCGATAGGAGCATCTACCAGGACGGCACGGGCGATTTCCGAGGCTATTATCAGGACGGTGCATATATCGCGTACCCACCAGGCTACCTCGACGAAGACGAAGACGAGGACGAGGATGAAGATGAATATGAAGAGGTGACAGATAATGAAGATACAAATCAGGATCACGAGGAGGGAGAAGAACAAAAAGGTCTAGAGCTCGATTACGACGACGACAAAAGCAGCTTCGACTCCAGCGAAGGTGGCCCACGCAACAGCAATGTGGACGAGATCCGCGAGGCGTACTTCACATCCCTCACGAACCAGTACCTGGCCCTTCGCGAAATCCTGCAAACGGACCCGCCCAAAAATCTGCTATCATCTCTCCCCAAATCCAACCCTAGTTGGGTAGGCGCTCTCGGATCCAAGTCGGACACATTCTCTAAATGGGCTGGCCGCCTCCGAGGTACGGATCCGCTACCCGCGCAGCTCGCCGCGATGCACAAGGACGGCGTTTTACAACTGCTGCGCATCATCCTCAACGGCAAGTTTCTGCGCAAGAACCAGGAGCTCCGCGTGCGCACCAGCAGGTGGATCTGGTCGCTGCTAGCACGCCTGCCCGACAGGGGCGAGCTCGACTACCAGGAGATCGGCTACATACGCGAGCTGGGAAAGAGAGCCGTCCTACTGATGATCAGCCTCTCCGAGGTGCAAGTGTTGAAGGAGCATTATGACGTCGGAGACAACGGAAGCCAGGTCGAAGCCGAAGTCGAAGTCGAGGAAGGTGTGGATGGAGAGTCAAATCATCCCGATGAAGCCTACATCGGCACTAAAGGCGCCAAGGCTAAGACGGAGCCTACGATGAACGGTCATGCTGCTACTCCAAATGGCAAAGGAGCTAACAAGGCCGGCCCAGCCACCAACCAGCCCAACGGCAGCGAAGCAAATGCCGCTACCGATGCCCCAGGAGTAGCAACGAAAGAGGAGTCAGACGTCGAGATGCAGATCGACTCGGACGGGGAGGAGCAGGAGCAAGAGGACGGGGAAGTATCCGAAGCACCCCCGCAAGCCCAAGAAGAAGAAGAACCCACGGCTGACATAGAGACGGCCAAGGCCCGCCTCCTCTCGCAGCTCGCCACCGACGCCGACGCCGACGAAATCAGCGTTGACATAGAGCCGGAGCCGCCTGCCGTCGACGCCGCCGCCACGGCGCTGGAGGAGGAGGCCTTCGCCGCCCTCGCCGCCGAGGAAGAGGCGAAGCAGCAAGAAGAGACCCTGCGAGCCAAGATCAACGAGCGCGCCACGCTGAACATGATCCTCACGGTGGCCGGTGAGTTCTACGGACAGCGAGACCTGCTCGAGTTCCGGGATCCGTTTGGAGGTTTGCAGGTCGAGTAGGTAAAATTGCTTGCTGTATGCGCCTGTGACGAGAAAACCCCGGTTTTTTTCTTGCTTGATCCTTTTGCAGAGGTATAAGTAAAACGCTGTACACAGTCTAATTAGGTAGTAGTAATGAATCAAATCAAGCTGTGCACGGAGTGCAGCCGAGAATGCAAATATCAATTCTTCATTTGATGGTACAAGCCGTCTCCTTACGTACGAGATGAATCAATCTGCCACTCGAAGCGTGTATGTATGCATGTATGCCACTCACGCGGATGTACTCTCGCTCAAACACGATGCCTCCCTTCCCGTCCAATGGTATACAATGTGCTGCCATCCATGGCGTGCAACACGAACACAAATCCCGCGACGCCCTAACACCGATCATGCAGTGGCCCGTCGCTAAAACACCCTCGTCCCCGGCCTAGCATAGTCCGCCGGTATCGTATCGATGCGCAAAGAGTACAAGCAGGCCCAGCTGTCTTTCCATACCCCATCTACCATCCATATCCATTTGTCGTATTGTAGCTCCGTAATTCCTGTCCGGGTATCCCTGTCGAACAACTCCAACGCATAACGCAGTCCATTCATCCCTATCAGTCACATCGCATCGCATCGCACCGCACTCAAGCATCGCTCATCTCCACCTCCCAGTCCCCCGCGCCCCACTTGCGGTCCAGGAAACTCGCCTCCCCGAAGTCGTCGCCGTTGGCCTCGAAGACGCGGACGTTCTCCTGGTCGGGCGCGCGCGCGCCGCCGCCGAACCCCGTCGGTACGTGTAGCTTGCCGCCGCGGGCGCGCGCCTTGCGAGGCACCGCCATGGCGCGGCCGTTGCCGTTGCCCGGGCTGCGGCTGCGGCTCCACCCCGCGGGCGCGAGGCTGCGCGGGCTGACCTCGCCGTCGAAGTCGAAGGCATTGTTGTTGCGGCGCCAGGCGCCGGTATGCAGGCGCAGGCGGTCCGGGGTGGCCGGGGCCTGCTCGTCGTCGTCGTCGTCCGCGTGGGAGCGCTTGCGCGTGTTGGGCGGGGTGCTGTCGACGGTATCCTGGCTGCTGGTCAGGCCCGGCACGTCGTCGTCGTCCATGGCGTCGTCGTCGTCGTCGTCGTCGTTGAGCGGCAGGCCGTTCACGCTGAGCAGCGGCTGGTACGGCGCGGTAGAAGAAGAGAGCGGCGGCGGCTGCGTGCCCAGGCCGCCGACCTTGTGGATCCCGCAGAAGGGCAGCAGCTCCCGCGGCGTGGAGATGGCGTTGGCGCGCGAGCGGCCCTCGCCCATGGTCGCGGACGCGGCGTGGAGGGCCGAGTCGGTCTCGTCCCAGAGCGCGAAGGCGCTGTAGCTGCCGGTCTTGTATCCCTCGGGCACGGACTTGCGCACGCGCATGCCCACCGACAGGAGGTTCGACTGCACGGTAGCCGGCAAGGGCGGGCTGCGAGGGTCAGATAGGGTCGGGGCGTCGAGAAATTGCGACGACGATGGCGATGATGCACTGTTGCAGTTGCTGGTGAAGAAGGATGTGATATGTCGTTGTGCGGGATCGCTTGCTGCGCCGGCGAATTGGCGCTTGGTTCGCGGAGCTGACATTGTGTAGTGTGCAGCACAATATGTATAGCACAGCACAGCACAGCACAGCAGCACAGCCGAGTACAGTACAGTAAATGGCAATCGGCAATTGGTAAAACAGGAGAAGGAGAACGGGCGTCTGGTGCAACGGATTACGTGTCGGAAGCCGATGCGGCCCACTTGAGACTTGATTTCTTGCTTGGGGGGTTGCGGGTGGCGCCTCAGATCGATCAAATAAAAGGAGAGACGTGGTGGGCTCGCTCCGGAGGATGAAGCAGAAAGAAGAAGAAGCTCTGACGATTTTCGATCGCGATGATGCAATGGGATTGGAGCTGGCCGATGCTCCCTGCAACTCCGGAATCCAATGGCTGCAGCTCCTGCGACCCTGCAAACGCCAATGGGGTAATATAATAAAAAGTGACAAAAGTGAAATGAAAATTCCCCAGCGACAGAATAGAGGCCAACGAACGTATGTGTCAGTGTGTGTAGAGAAAACGATGGATGCACCTAAGCAAAAACTCGTTCCGTCGGGTGTCGTCGCTTTCGTCTCGTGCGTGCGTTCGGATGATGGAAGGTAGTAAAAAAAAAAGGGGAGTGGTGAAGTGGGTTGTCAGGAGGCTGGGCTTGGGGGCAGCTGATGATGATGTTTCTTCCGGGGCTGAACCAGACCAGGTCGAAAAAGCGAAAAGCTTGGAAGGTGGGGGACGCGCCATGCGCGTCATGGGCACCAATCAAGGCGTGTTTTTTCGCGATTAATTTTAATGGACATCCATAGAGAATTGCTTATGTAATGCGGTACTTAGGTACTTGTATATTCAAGAAGACGTCAATTTTTTCAGCCAAAATGGTGGTTTGGGCAGCATCGATGCTTCATCCAACCCATACGTATTAGATGATCATCACACCTCAAGATGATAGACATAATACATAATAAGTCAACAAGACTCTACTTGCTCTGATAGCATTGCGTGGGGAGTTTCATGCTTTAAGACCTTCACAAGTTGAAGCAACGGTTCCTTCAATCTTGAACCAGATATATCACGTTGGATAATATCCGTAGTTGGTAAAGGCAGCTCATGCTACTTCCGCAGTAAGGGTACAGGCATGTTTCTAGACAGCATTTATATGCAATTTTAGATTTCGTTATTATCGTTGAGATATCTAAATTTGTAGTATGACACATAAGTTGTTCGCGGTCAACTTATCCATCAATTCTCAATCTCACGATGGCTACAGCCCCTGAGGATCTGACACCACCATCTCCCCTAGAGCTATCGGCGTATCAATTTCTAGACATAGCATGGACTTGAAATTTCCATTCATAGAGTTTGAATATGCCAATGGGAAAACAGCCTATGCAACACCAGTGTAGTGATTAGTATGACCACCACTCAGGCCACAAGGATGAAGCATCCTCTCCCTATAATTCGACATCGCTCTGTTCTAATTAGGGTGGAAATGTTGCAATGCCAAATATAGATAACGCTGGACTTAAGTCATCATAAGTGAGATGGAATTGGTAGAGTTAATGAGGTTACAAGAGGGCATTTGGAAGAAATCTAGTCATGTCATCTACGCGGGGCGAAAATAGACCAGTCACAATAATGGACAAGAGAGCGTCAAATCAAGAACTTTGGTGGAACTCTTGTGAATTCGCCTAATGCAGTGAAAACGTCCACTGCAGTTGGGTATGTAGCGATCCTCAATCAACGCTCCACGTCCTCGCATCTCCAGGCTGACCTCTTGCGAGGCAGACCCGGAACGATGCTCATGTGGAAAGCCATTTCCAGCTGACCACCCATGCAGTAACTACCATCCTGCCTATGTCTGTGATGACTGTGTGAATACACAAGGCGTGAGTGAGAAAAACGGGGAAAACATTCGCATAGAAACGGATGATGCAAGATATCAGGACCCCAAACGCCCCTTTTTTATTGAAGGTTCTTTTAGGTATCCGTCGTCTATCTGCAATGACGTAGAGGTTCGTTAGAAGAGGTCGAGGGGTTTATGTCCGGGAAACAAGAAGCCTGTTGTTTTTTTTTCCATGCCGCCTATTCCGTCGAGAGTGCCTTGCAGATATCCGAACCACACCATGAAGTCATGACCACCAATGCCCAAGAACGAAGAAGAAAGTAGGGAGGCGAAATCCTCTACTTTCTTCGGAAAGAGCAGCCCTCGGTTAACCGGGCTTTACCACCGGTAGGTTGGCAGAGGACGGTGGTGCATCCCTGGCAGATGACGACGGTCTGGGCGTGCGAGAACACGGTGGTGATGGTGAAGCAACCGGGGCACTTGACATCCATGAAGAAGGATCGGGGGCTAGGCACGAGAGTCTATCCGAGGTTATTAGTATCGTCGCCGAAAGATATTCCAGTTGTTTTGGGTTTCGTGGCATCGTACCTTGAGCTTGTGCTTCTTGGCTTCGGCAGCCGGGCTGGGGTTGAGCAGATCAACGGCGAGAACCTGGTGAAAATTTTTGTCAGCATCGCTGTTCCATGTCGACAGTGCAAATTCAAGCCGTCAACCATCGGGTCGCATCATCCCGACGGTTCGATATCATTGATGATATTGGGCGTTGCATGTCGTGCCGAATGATTGCCTTGTCGCATCAGGCTTTTGTCGAGATTGTTGGCTGAGGATGAAGATATCGATACGTGATGGAGCCCTTATTGGCAGCGGTGGCAGCGGTGTATTCAAACTTGACATGGAATACGTAAATCAAAACAAATAGGTATTGAGACTTACCATCTTGTCTGATTGTCACGAAGAGTGTTGGGTGATGAATTAACAAGCGTGGTTATTGATTGTCGAAATCTGAGTGTGTTGACGATGGCAGATTTTTTTTGTTTGTGCTTGCGGTTGATGATGGAGAGGGGAAGAGGTCGTGTGTAGATTAAAAGTTCGATTTGGTTTTGCAAAATTCGGGGGAGGCGGATTTTGCTTAGACGGATTTAGCTCTGGTGCGATATTTGCTAAGACCTTTCTGGCATGTCCCCAATCAGGTTTAGCGTTCGCGAGGGCTTAGGGCTTTGTGCGAGTCCACAATTCTGTCCGAGAACCGAGAGCAAGCTGTGTCGGTAGCCACCTGGCAAACGTTCTAATGCAACTGCCAAACAGAGTGGGGTGCCCCTCAACGTTGATTGCAACCGGTTGGAGGGGTTGATGATCAGAACGCATACGTAACATCCCACATCATGCATCATATTCAGGCATCATCCAAAAGCCTATGAATCTGAACACAAGTTCGATATATATAACACATCTATATCTAGTTTATCCGTACATCACAAGAATCAGATTCCATTGCTTCTTCATTTCTCAGTACGAGTAAGGCGAAACGAACATGGCTGCGCCAGCAGATCAGCGGATAGCTGTCCCTATCGATGACCCAAACGCGGATACGGAATGGTATAGCCTATCGGCATCACAAGTCATTTCATGTATCGAGTGTAGATCTAACTGTTCGTGGTAGGAACGATATCCTCCGTAAACATGGTGTCATACCCGAGAAGCCTCCCTCCCCCACGCCTATGATTGAAGAAGCCATTCTCGAAGGCCGCCGACTAGCGCACGAGAATAGATTAGAGGGAAAGGAACTCGATGAGCTTGATGCCTTAGAAGACGAAGAAGACGAAGCCTTCCTAGAGCAATACCGACAGAAGCGAATGCAAGAGCTGAACAAGTTAACTAAGAAGTCAATACATGGCGCAGTCTATCCGATATCAAAACCCGAATATTCACGCGAAGTCACAGAAGCTTCTAACAATGGACCCGTCTTTGTCAACCTCACGGCATCCCTAGGCACCAACGTGGAGTCCAGAGTCTTATCAGAACTTTGGAAGCAAGCAGCAAAGGAATATGGCGATATCAAATTCTGTGAAATCAGAGCGGACAAGGCCATCGAGAACTACCCAGACCGCAACTGCCCCACTATCCTCGTATACAAGAATGGCGATATCGTAAAGCAAATAGTCACTCTTGTCACCGTTGGCGGGGTGCGCATGAGCATGATAGAAATAGACGACTTGTTAGTTGAGGTAGGAGCAGTTGGTGAGAAGGATATGAGAGTTGTCAAGAGAAAGAGGGATGTTGAGGATGCAAAAGAAGAGCAGCTCATGGGTAAAGGGATCAAGAGTGGAAATTTGAGACACGCAACTGCCGTGGACGACGATGACGACGAGGACTGGGATTAAGAGCTTATGCATCTTCAGCAGTATCGTACCTAAGACCTAGGTATCGAGCTAACGCACTGGACCTTGTCGGCAAAGTTATTCATATCGACCTCGCAAGCATGTAAAACCTACATGGCTTGATGTGACGTCGACCTGTAGGGGGAGATTCTTAGGGTTCAGGTACTAGGTCGTAGCAAGATCGATATTCGGCATCGACAACTTTATGGATCACGTTAATGGAAGAACGGTGAATCTTTGGACATTCGCCATCCTAAGGATCTCGAGTATGGTGCTGCCCTCATTCACGACAAAGCAGCATTAATATTACTGTAACGGAGTTGCAGAAGATGGAGCATAAACGAATCAAGTTCAATCGAGCCAGAGTCTCGGGATTAATTGGGTCGGTGGGGTCCATGCAGGGTTCTAGACCCAAGTCACCCAAGTCCACCTACCCCGCGGTGCGACGCTAGCCCACTAGGGAAAGTGGGCTTAACGCGACGCGTCGTTACTCTATCTACTATTAGGTAGGTATTCGCACCTACCCTATCTCATTATTCGTTGCGCAATCGTCGCAATTCTGATCTCCAAATCCAAATCCAAATCCAAATTCAAACCTCCTACAACATTTTCCTTTAGATGCGCGCACCACAATTCATCATCTTTTCGCGTCTTTTGCGCAACAATCATCCGTAGTTCAACGCAAATACTTTACCTTCTTCACAGCCATGGCTGACGAACCAACCCTTCCCAGTTCTCAATGGGACTCCATGAGAACTGTTGGTGCCGCGTATTGGCGAAAACGCGCCTTCGAGCAGGACGCCGGCATGTCGTTCAACTCGAGCGATCCAGCCGTGTTCTCCAGTGACGATGACCCCGACGCCGAGAACTATGCGAGGGGTAGCCGTAAGAAGAGGCGCTACGTAGGCACTTGGTTTCAACAGCACCCTCAATCATCCGATTCGACCTTCTCCGAGGCACAAGAACAAGCGCCTCTCCCTAAAACGAACAGGACTCTCCAACGTCAACTTGACAGTGGAGTCTGGATGGGAAGCGACGGCCCTCTGGGTCCCGAAGACGAAGAGGATACAATCGTGGAGGACGAAGAGCTTGCCGAGGAGCCTGCCGAGTCTCAGCCGTCACTACCTAGGCATGCTCCGTTCAATTTAGGCATATCCCCCTTCGAAGCCGCTGCTCGTGAGCAAATCCAGGAAGCTATTTCCTCTGGACACCCCGTCATCGACTTGTCGTGAGTAGTTCCTTTTCCTTATAGATAAAAATAAACCTGGAAACTAATATGTTCACGCCAGCGATTTCTCCCTCGACTACATTTCTAATGCGACGATATCACAACTTTCTTTGTTCGATACTACTCCCCTAATCAACGACACCGCTCCCTTTGACAATCAAGAGACGGCTGTTGGAGTTATCCTATCTGGTAACCCACTGCTCCGTGCCCCTGGAGCTCTGTTCGACCTCCAGAATCTGGTTCATCTCAGTCTCCGCCACACCATGATCGCCGAGCTTCCACCTAGCATTGGGAACCTTCCCAACCTAGCAACCCTAAATATATCTTCGACATTTCTCCAATATCTGCCCGGCGAGTTTCTGAACCTGTTGAGACATTCCGGCAGTCTTGTTCACCTAAACATTCACCCTAACCCCTTTCTCCGCCCAGATCAGCTCGAGATGAACCCTGTTGCACAACATGAAGACGCTTGGGAACGAGATAAAGCTAGCCCTGACCATGAAGTAATCAAGTTCAAACTGTATCCACGTGGCGCGCATTATCGTACTTGGGTTGATAAACGATACGATAATCTCCCAGCGGCTGAACTCCGTTTCTGGGAGGTCCTTGCGCTCGCGCGTTCCCCAGTGCAGTACAGTGATAGCCAAGGGGCCGTGGTATCCAAATTCAAGTTACCCGGCCCGTGGTCAACCGACTCGGAGCTCCCTGAACCAAATGGAACCTTTATCGAAACCGAAGATCTGTCTTCGTCCCCTATGCAGCCTATTTCGAGGCGCAATCCACACGTACCCATCTCTAGCCAGAGCCGCGTGAAGTCGTTATTCGAATTAGCACTCAAGTCATGCTCCAAAACTGGGAAGGATTTCAATGAATTGCCGTCTGTCTTCGAGCCGAACGCACCCCAACATCTCGTAGACACATTCAGCCGCCTATCCCAGCAAAGCGAGGACAATGCCAACTCTGGTCATCTACCCTGTTCGATTTGCGGACGATCAGTCATGACGCCCGTGGCACATTGGATTGAATGGTGGCAGATCAGGGAGATGCAGCAATCAAACATTCGAACCCCTCACTACCCAATAGAATTGGGCCGTGGTGATGACGAGAGGCCCATACCCTTCCTTATGCGTGGCTGCTCTTGGAAATGCGTGCCGAGGCCATCGAGGCCCGGGCACGCTTATCCCGGAACTATTCGATGGCACTTCCGGACGGTCCACGGGGAAGAGATACCTGAATTCAACTACGACGAATACTCAGGGCGGCTCTAGGAAGTAGGCAATCCTGCTAGCGCGCAGTTCAGTATCCTACTATGCACAAGGGTTCGCACGACACAGTTGGCTTTGCTATGGAAGAGGGAGACGTGGGCAGAGTGCGCAGACGAGTTTCGAAAATATGCTGCATGTGTGCGACTGGAGAGCTCCGGCACCAACCACAGACAATACTTGCAGTACGCTGCTTATTGTCTTGCCATATGCAATTTTCTGATACCCCACGTAGCTAGGTAGATACCTGGTTTTTGCTAAGTGAACGACCCGGGACATACCCAAAGTATGTGGGACTCACTTCAGTGGTGCGAATACAAGAAATGTATGAAACGAAAGTCATTGGCTTTTCTATTGTTCGACTCGTGGAGAATTAAGTAGTAAGAATTCCCACGCTCATTTCGAGCTTAAGACTTTGGTTGTGGCTTTTATATGCCATTGAAAGTTCAGGTTTCCCATTTATGCCTGCTGTGGTCTTCCTACTGACGTCGCGAGTGCTGATATAAAAAACACTACGTAGGATGAATTTTCAGAGGAGCACTGGAAATTAAACTATATTGAGAACTGATGTAGGGTGAAGTATCAATTTCTGAACCAAGGTAGAGCCTACTCTCCGCGAGAAATGAGTAATGCAGTGCATAGTAAAAGCGCGCTGTTTTGAGGCTACCTTATGGACCTCATCTAATGCTAGGGGCTCGAAGCTGTTCCAACTTATTCCCTTTGGAACTTATCTAGCCCAAGGTAAAGAGCGAGGCAGAAGGTTCTCAACACGATTACACACATATGACCGCGCGAATCGAGGGCTACAGTTTACAGTTTACAGTTTACAGATACCTACCTAGGTACACATACATATGTGTCTCAGGAGTCTACGCTGCTACCTATGTACACGTTCGTTGGGATCCTGAATACATGGATAGGGAGAAATCCGAAGCACGCCTCCTAATATTGTAGCAAACCAAGTTCCCAACGTAATCAAGTACCTAGCCTGGTGGAAAAAGCAAGAAAAATTTTTTTTTAATGCATTTAGCCGCGAATTGAACATGGGGTCCATCGACGGCATCGATGGAGTTTACCACTAAACCACTGATGCCATGTTGTTGTCCGGCCTGCCTGTGTACATACAACCGATTTCTGCTTTTTTCCTGGGAGAGGTCAACATCTTGACGTCCATGTTTGTTTCTTGGCGGAGATAGACAATCATGGTGATTTAAGGACGAAAGCGAAGACGCAAATTACCTTGGTAGAACTGGAGTAAGATACTTCGACAAGTCTACCTAGTTAGGCATGTATTTGAACATACCATGGCGATGCGACTCGTATGCCAGACTCTCGTGGTGGTGAGAAAAGGTGCCCTGCGGCCGGAGACTCGCTGTCCGATGATTCGGCCGAAGAGAACTTTGCCCTTCTAGGATTTGGAAATGCCATCTAGGGGGTAGCTTGACAAAATGCCGCCACGAAAACTAGTACGGCGTCCGGACGCACAGTACAAGACACAAATGGTAGAATTGACTTGACATATTAAGGCATATTAAGGCGTCCAGCCTTCTGCGATAGAAAAGCGGTGGGCGTGTTAAATAAAGTACGCAGCAACGGGCCGTGCTGCATGATATCGGGAGTGTGCAGATTGCCTCTCCCCGCTTGTTGTCTCCATTCACCGGATACGCTGGGAGTAGGCAACCTGTCACAAGATGTTTCAAGACCGGCTATACCGGCAGCTAGATGTCAATAGTCGCACAGTCTAGCTACCTGCGATATTTCAGACATGAAGGCATCCCGGGTTGGGTAGGCGTGACGATATTTCAGCGGTACCGGATTCTCTGGACCTAGGCACATATTCCATGGAATACCCTATCGAAATTCCATGGTTGTCGAATATGCATATCTCGTTGGCTGGTCGACCTAGAAGATTCTTTCTCCACCACGGCCGGGACGCTGCATCGTCAACTTGTTCGTCGTTGGTTGGAGGTCGTAGGCGTGACCTATGACCGCCCGACGTCTCCGAATTCCTGGTCAGCATCTGCCGGTCGAGGCACTGTAGGTTGCACTGTCTAGCAGGGGCAATGCGACGAGCTGTAACTTTTGGGTCACGCGGCTTCTCTGCATGCATCCCGATATGCACTGCTGCCGTCTGGTCTGTTAGGCAACCAGATATGTAGGTCTGTCATTTTGAGTCGTCATTTTTCCTCCTGCTTATCATATTTTACTTCTCAAGCTGAATGCTAGTAAAGTCACAGATTCACGACATCGCACAGTGTCTTGAAAACAAGGTAGCTGAGGCTCCCCAATTCCCGATCGTGATTTGCCAGCGTGGACATGGTTGGTATTCCTTCCGGATTCTTGGCGGACCATCTCCAGTCTGGTTGGTGTGGTTAGAGTCAGCCCTGCGTTGACATTCTCGGTAACGTCTTCGCCTATTTTGACGACCCGCGCTGCATTAACCTAACAAGGGAGCATTGGGAGAGCTGTCTCTTCCATAATGGGCAAGATCCAACGACTCATTCGAATGGAACGGGATATCAATGGCCCCCATTGATGCCCAGTGCTTATTCATGGATATCGTGTGTCAGCATCTACTACTAAATGATCCATACAGTATCTTAGCTAATGCAGAGAAGAGAAGTTGTTGCCTCAAAGCCAAGCGAGGCAGGAGAGGGTAAGGTAAACTCTCATGCGGCGATCTGATGCCTACCTATCCCCGGATCTCCGTGATAGGACCCGGAGCTAGAGCTCCTAGTTGGTTCGCTGAGTAATAAACAAAGCTTAACAGGACATATGGATGGCTGGTCAGTCAACTCGGTCCACAGGTCAGGCTCCAAGTTCGTCAACCTCGTCAGGTCAACACAAAATTATTAGGAGGAAATTAGGAAAAAAAGAGAAAAAAAGAAACGAGACAAAAGGAAGCCTCAGCCCGATAGTGCCGAACGGGCTAACGAGCTAATGCCACTCAGAACTCCGATAGGTCCTTTTCACTCTGCCCCTTTCCCTCTTTTGCTGCTGTTTGCCTGCCTCTACTGATTAATATGGTGATTATTCTTGCACATGCCAAACAAACTTTTGCACGCGAGTTGTGTCATCACAACTCATCTGACATGGGAATCTCTCGGAAATCCTACGGGTAGGGCAGACAAGGATCTGACATACCCACTAGCATTACCGCATCTAGCAAACTGGATATTCCGAACCTTCCGGTCGCTGACTTCTCGTGACTCCTTTTGTGCTGCTTACCTCTTTTTATTTAAGATCTGGCTGGCTGGCGAGCCAGGGAGAGAGGGAGGACATGGGTCTATCAATACGCGCCAAGGCCCAAGGGAACGCAAGCTGAGTGCCGAACTGCTTATTCCATCGAATTCTTCCCTGCCGTTATTTGATTTACCTTCCTTTTGTATGGTTCCTTGGGGTGCCGAGAGCTGCTAGCTCGCCAGGTCTTGGAAACTCTCCGCATCGTCATCATCGTCATTGTTATTGTCGCGAAGTCATCACTAGCAAAGGCATATCATGTCATCCCCTCCCGCGATAGAATCCCTTGCCCGCTGGGTCCGCCTGAAGAAGTACCGGATCGAGGTTACGTACGGTATCTACGTCTTCACCCCCGTGGAGAAGGTCCTCTTCTGGACCATCTTCTGCTTCCTGTTCACCGTGATCTCCTTCGCCGCCGTTGTTTACACGCAGCGGAAAGTACTCCTGCTCATCAAGTACGCGTCTGTTTACGTTACTGGTGAAGGCAGCGCCACCAGTGTGGTTTCGAACCTACTCCCTAAGACTGAGACGGTTTTGTCTATATCGAGATCCGGTATAACATCGCTCGCGGAAACGATGGGCGGCGCAGTGAACTCTCAGGCTGCATGATTTAGGCACTCGGTCAGGCTGATCGTCTACTGATTATCTATTCTGGAGGGTTGGAAAGAGGGGGGAGTTCAAAAAAAACTTGCTTGAAAAGGGGGGAAATTTGGGGAATCGGTAACGACGGGGCACGACGCATTTGCTCGCAGAGTTGGATGGTCAAACCTGCGTCTGACGAAGCCGAAATTATCCGGTCTGGATGGCACGAGTTCCGTCAAAATACGCTCCGATGTCTCTCTTGTTTTGGGGCCATGATGGTTCGTGGGGAGTTCATTCCGACCATCCACTCACATGGTCAAGTTAAGGTGGGGGAGTAAGCGGATTATAAGAGTTGGGTGTGAAAGAGGTGGAAGCTAGGCGCAACTGAACCGGTTGCGCTGGTGGTATGACTCATGTTACGGATTGAACGACTTGCATGAAGCCGGATAGATGGTGTTTACGGTGTTGGCGAAGGCTTACTTAAAGCCTCGGTTTAGAATTAGGAGTTGTTCATCTTTCATTGGTAGTCTTGGCTGCTCATTGCATAGGGCGATATCTTGGATGCCCTCGTTCAAAGGCGTCTGGAAGCGTTGCATAATACCCCCGGCCTCTCAATATGGGATATCAGATACTATAACTCTGCTTGAATCATAAATGTTTTTTGATAGCTATTTTGCCTTGATATTGTGAGAAGAGAAATAAGTTAGCTAGGCAGCCAAGGGATCTCCGATTACCGGCATTCCTCTTTACCCCTATCAAGTCAAGTAAGGTATCATGACTTACTCAGAAATCACCAATCTACCTGCCCTTCGCAACCAATTCCTTCGCCAACTCCCTCAACTTATACTTCTGAATCTTCCCACTCGCCGTCTTCGGAAACTCGTCCATCCAGAAGACGTACTTGGGCGCGAGGTGGGACGAGAGGTGTTTCGCCACCCACTCCCTAACCTCGCCCTTCGACAGCCCCGGCCCCTCCCCACGTGCCTGCGCCGGCGCCGCATCATCCAGCGTCTTAACGCCATCGTGCGCCGCGACGAACGCGCCGACCACCTCCCCGTAGCGGTCGTCGGGCACGCCCACGACGCTGGCCTCGCGCACGCGCGGGTGGCGCTGCAGCGCGACCTCGACCTCGAGCGGGTGGATGTTCTCGCCGCCGCGGATGATCAGGTCCTTGATGCGGCCGGTGATGTGCACGTACCCATCCACGTCCACGCGCGCCTCGTCGCCGCTGTACATCCACCGGGTGCCGCTCGGGTCCGCGATCACGTCCTCGCCCGTGCGCGCGGGCTCGCCGTAGTACCCCTGCATGACGAGGTAGCCGGCGGCGGCCAGCTCGCCGCGCGCGCCGCGCGGCAGCGTGCGGGCGCGGTCGAGCGGGTCCACGATCTTGACGGCCGTGTGCGGCAGCGCGCGGCCGACGGTGCGGGCGCGGCGCTCCGGCGGGTCGCGCGGCGACGTCATGCAGCTCACGGGCGCCGTCTCCGTCATGCCGTAGCAGATGACGAGCTCATCCAACCCGAGCGTCTCGCGGAGCCGGCGCATCAGCGGCTCCGGGACGGAACTGCCGGCCGCGATGCCCTTGCGCAGGTTCGGGAACCCGGCGGGTGGCAGGGTGCGGGCGAAGGCCGGGTTCGCGAGCAGCTCGAGCTCCGCGGTGAACATGGTGGGCACGCCGTAGAGCCCGGTGGCGCGGTGCTCGGCGGCCATGCGGAGCGTGGCGGCGGGGTCGAAGGCGGGGCTGGGGAAGAGGATGGAGGCGCCGGTGGTGGCGGTGGCCATGAACCCGAGCACGGAGCCGAAGCAGTGGAATAGGGGCGGCGGACACACGATGCGGTCACTAGGGTCCAGTCCCATGCGTGCTGCAATTAGCCGTCCGTTATTCAGTATGCTGGTGTGGCTCAGCATCGCCGCCTTCGGCAACGACGTGGTCCCCGATGTGAACTGGATATTGATCGTTTCCGCTGCTGAGAGCGGGGAGTCCGGAGTCACAGAGCGGGAGGCGGAGGCCAGGCGGATTGTGTCATAAGGAGTTAGTGCACGCAGGTCTTGCAACGGAGGAAAGGGTACTTGAGGATGTGAGAGCGTGTTATCCACTAAGACCACAGACCTAAGCGTGGGAACAGTGGGCGATTCGACCTTGTGGCCGGCCAGGTTTGGCACGAGTGCCGATAGGAGGTCTAAGTTACTACGCCCGCGACATGGCTTATAAGCCAGATCCGTAATGGCGCCGATAATGAGGACTTCCACCTCTAGCCGAGACAGTGCCGCGCTGAGCTGGTAGGCGTTGAAGGTCGGATTCAGCGGGACTAGGATGGCGCCTAGCTTAAAAAGCGCATATGACAACACAGCGTGCTCGGCCACGTTGCCAAGGCTGACGGCAACTCGGTCCCCTTTCTGCACGCCTAGGGACCGCAGCGAGTGCGCAAGGCTGTTAGACTGAGAATCAAGTTCCTCATAGCTTAAAGTTACCGTCTCTGGCTTGACTCCGGCGGAAGACGAGGCCGGGGATGAAGGCAAACCCAATGTCGTTGGAGATCGGAAAACCGCTGCTGGCTGGTCCCCATAATGCGATACTATCGAAGCAAAATGCTCTGGTATCGTATGGGTGAGTAACGGCGGCTAGTGAATGTCAGTAAGATGCGACAAGTTTAAGTCTAGTTATATCATAGATACAGGCTTGTTATAATAAAGATCACGTCTCGGGATCTCTACATTTCCGCAGACAAAAGCGACGAACTCTCCCCCTACATCAGACGATCCCGCGTACCTACATGCAGCTAGCCGACTGAGACAAAAATAGACTTAACCTACATCACTTGGACCCTCTACATAACTCAAACCAGAAGTAGCAACACCTCTCCGCTGTAAGCTCCCACCTGACAGCGGATATCGCGTAACACCCGACGCCACCGCGCTCCGAGTTGCCCCATAGCATAAGCAATGTCTCACTGATTGACGACTCAGCCTATAGGCATTAAGTGCTAGCGGTCGAAATGACGGCTCCATGTTGTCTTGGAGCTGAATGCTGACGTCTCCTGAAGTCAACCTGCAGTACGAGGACGTCCTTTCACAAGGGAGATACACGGCTTTGCATCCCTTAGCGAGCTGGGACTAGAATCGACAGTAACACGATCGACGGTGCCTTCATGTGCCCCCACTATTCATAGGTACCTAGGTAGGTATAACTCCCCGACATCTAACAAGGGAGCATCTTGAACGAGCCTCTCCAACATGTAGGCAGTTTGCGAGTTCCACCGCCATTATAAGTTGCTTTTGCAAAGCGGGCTAAGCCGTCATTTGGGGATACTCGATGTGGGGTTTGCTGCGGCTCGCGATGAGGAGAAGCGGGGGAAGGAAGCTCAATGATGGAACGAAAGGTACCATGCGGCGGTTAGCTTTACTAAGGTAATGTCCCTTCCCGGCTTGGTAGTCGGAACAATCCACATTGATCGCATCATTCGCAGCATTGCGCCTCTTGGAGAGAAATATGTATGCTCGAGCGGGTTGTACTGCAGAAACAGACGACTGAATGTTGGAGTCAACCAATTTATCATTGATAAGTCTCGGTGGACCAACATATGTTGAAAGCAGACCAATCAAATATATCCACCGAACGCCGGAATCCATGCATAGGTACCTATATCGGGTATATACAATTGGCTCTGTTCCTAGCAGATGGCATCCCGAATGCCTTTTTTACCTATTCTTTGCCATGCCAAACGCAGCCCGTATGTATTTCTATATCCCTCCTGGTGTGCCTCCAGAATGTCCGCACCTGGCGCCAATTTACCATCCTTGGAAACAAAACGGGAGGAGAAATATTGGTACAAGGGGAGACGGGATGGGATGGGATGGGATAGTAGGGAAACTCGCAGACTTCCGCAAAAGTGAAGTTTGGGATTATTTATTTATTTCCGTACCTAAAGAGGTTGTGATCCTTATAACCAGCCGCCGCATCGCCCTCAAGAACCGGTAAATGCGATCGCAATGAAACGGGTCGTAAACTTCGTAATGGTAGAGTAGTGTTACAAACTCTGTATACAACTAATACTCCACGGTATCAGAGTAAGTAGCCTACGGCCTTCTAGCTACCTATTGATGGAGAACGCTTTTGCGTAAGGCTAGTCTCCGGAGGGCAGCAGGGCCAAGGCCGAAAAGCGGTTTAGAGCATAAGAGGCGCAAGTAACAGCTTCTACTGTGTCTCGCCAATATGACGTTCGCTTTCGGGTTTCCAGGTGCCTGAATAGCATGAGTTAGTACAGTTCATAATCATTCCATTCCCAAAAATATTTACCTTCAAAGTCGTGCTTGACGAATGCCATAGGGTCATCGTAGTCCTTCGCCCCCATCTGTTGAACACCGGGCGAGAAACTGGTGATGGGAAGTACCACAACATCGCCAACCTTCTTGGGGCTCACTATTCCGGTGAAGTTCAGGTACGAGATGTTGCCCTGACTATGCCTCATGTCGAAATATCGCTGGTCGTTGAAGTAGTCGAAGATGGTGTCTGTCCAGACAGCCGGACCAGTGAACTCGACTACACTCTTGTCCTTGGATACGAATAGACCTTCGCGCTTTCGCTTGAGAGTTTCTTGAGTGATGCGAGAGACAATGTCGCGCAAGATCGGGTGACCCGGCTTCGACTGGATGGTCCATTGACAGAACTGGATACGTCGGCTGTACCAGTCCTTCCAGTCAGGTCGGTCGGGGTCCGCTTCGATACCGATAACCAGTCCGATGCTCTCCTTAGGTACCGAATCTGGTATCCATTCCAAAGCACTTCTGATGGCGTAGGTGTCGATGTCGGAGTAGATTCCACCACGCGCAAGTAGGATAAGGTAGCGGAAGAAGTCGGCCTTCAGGACAGGCTCGGGTAGGGCATGGTACGCCTCGAGAACTTCGGGGATGGGAGCATACAGTAGTTTCAACAGGTGCACAGCAACCTGATCGGTGATGACTTCGTGAACAAATCCTGGGTGCTGCATCGTCCAAGAAGCTTCTTGATCCCGAAAGGTGAACTCTCCACTGGCAGGTGTCCATTTCCACGTTTGCCAGATGTAAGCCGGGAACTTGGTCTCGACATCGTAAGGATATTGGTAGGCTAGCTTGTCATATAATGACATCTTGGACATATCCTGGATCACTTTCTGTGCAGGGACATGTTCCTTCGCAGCGGTATCAACTCCCGAAGTATAGGTGGTGGTGGATGGGTTGTGTGATGCTCCAACGTCGGCTTTCGGGTCTTCAGACTTGGGCGGAGGTTTGCGAAAGGGTTCGGGATCGTTGGAGGTATGCGATTGTCGAAGGAGGATGAATGCGGTTAGGAAGAATACTGCGAGCACGATAGCTCTCTTGAAAGAGAGCATCTTGGCGGTTTATTGTGGATCGGCGCGAAGGAATCCAGGTGTTGGTGAGGAAGAGGAGGGAGACGTAGACTACGAAAGCCTAGGACGATGAACGATGGATGAAGGATCCAGTCAATTTGCGAGGCATACGGGAAATGCGAAATGCCGAACAAACAATTGACAGAGCTTAGGGGTATCGTAAAGAAACCCCGAAAGCTTCTAGGGGGAATAAATGAATGTATGCAGTTAGTTGAACCGTCTCGTAGCGTTCCTAGGTTTATTTTGGTTTTGGTTTGTAGGTTTGTAAATTGACGAAGACGAGATTTGCGGCTCCACGGCCACTTTCCACTTTTTCACTTTCCACTTTCGAGGTGTTCGAAAGTTTACAAAAAAAAGATTAAACTTGAACCTGCCTGCCATTAAAATGTCTTGGCTCTTTCGGTTTCAAGCCTACAGTAGCCTACCCCACCCCCCTTTATGGACTTTTATGGGCTTTATGGGCTGTAATATTTCTTGGCCCTTGCTCCGACCGTGCGGGATTGGTACAGATGTCCCATACGTTATCCTGGTAAGTGCATATCTGCACCTCAACTTATCAGTTATCACTACAGGTACCTTAGCGTCGTCACTCGTGGCCTGTTGCGACGTGGTGTGGCTCAGCCAGTTTCACGTTTCACATTTCAGCCCTCCATCAACTGATATTAAAGTCGCTTCTTCAAACGCAATTCTGTATTAACTTTTAATCTGATTGTTTGCTATGTCCTGATCATGAACTACATGTAACAAACACAAGCACATCATCTTTGCGAATACTCAAGTATCGCACAAATAAATTACACATACATTAGCTTCCTACATCATTTAAACAATACGAAAGTCTTCCTGGGGTCCCCACTTAGTCCATTTAGAGCTTTTATCTACTGTGCCGTAACACATGTTAACGAATTGAGGTTCATGACTCGCTTACCTGCTTTATGTATTGTACACGCAAGTCCGGAAGGAGACATGAGTGGTGGCATTGAAAAAGTGGCATTGAAAAAGCGACAATAGATGCTTATCAAGACATGTATGTATGTAAACTGCGCCTATCAAGCCACGCAAGTCATGACACGGGATTGTAACCTATCACTACGAAAAATTGCGGGTTAGCCTACGCGCCTACGCGGAACGGCTCGTGGTTATTACATCATCTGGTCCCAACCTTGGAATTGTCTCAGAAGAAAAAGAAAAAGTTGAGCCGGATTAAACATCTGGTCACGTTTACAAATATTGACAAGACAGGGACGATTTTATGCTC
Organism: Hypoxylon fuscum; assembly: GCA_022578945.1. Classification (NCBI taxonomy): domain Eukaryota; kingdom Fungi; phylum Ascomycota; class Sordariomycetes; order Xylariales; family Hypoxylaceae; genus Hypoxylon; species Hypoxylon fuscum. Next base: position 142,741 of record MU399856.1, on the reverse strand, counting down.
GGAAATTGACAATTCCACCAATAAATCTCCCTGTATTGCTCCAATGGAGGATCGCAATAGCAAGGAGTTGTCTTCCCAGCGAATGTCAAAATCATGGGTGATGGAACTTAAAGCACCCGCAAATCAGATACAGGTACCTAGGGTTGCCGGAAGATTTTGACAAGTAGCCGCGATGTAACAGAGACCCCGTAATGCACCACTAGAAGATGAGGCTATATAGATTTACCTATGGTTATCGATATAGGCACCCTAGTGTAATTAGAAAGCACTGGGACTATAAAGAATACAAATCTTGTAATATATAACTACCTACCTATAGTCCATATACTCCCGTGCCAAATCCCCCTTATTTCCGTGACTCACGAGGGTACATTTTCATAATTACCCACGAGTGAGAACGACGATCTTGCAGTTGTTTCGTGACTTCTACTGACGTTGTTGGTATGTAAGCCATCCTTTAAGTTGTCGTATACATTAAACTTTTATGTCACCAAGAGATGATCTATGTAGCACACATAGCCACCCGACGCTGAAGATTCAAGTTGTCACAGCTGGGGCAGATGAATAAGAACTTTGAAAAGATATATTTCGTGTCTGATAACAATATAAATCTGTCTAATACATAACGCCTTGCCGGCGCTTACATGATAATGGTACAAAGTAAAATATGGTATCACCTCCCATCTCCAAAAACCCCCTTTTCAAAACGTAACATTCGTAGATAGCGTGTACTATAAGTCCGAAGTTTATAAAATGGTTAACAGAGCCACGAGACTCGGTTTATAAATCAACAAATAAGACATGAACGATGGCTTGCTTAAGCATCGTGACCTATGGCGAGTTAGTTATATGATCTTCTCGTGTGAGGATACGAGAACACGTACGGCCCAGCTGCTTGCCCCTCTTGGAGACTTCGCGGGCGTGGTACTGCTTGATCTTGGCGCGGCGCGCCTCCTCGGCCGCCTCGAGCTCGAGTCTCTTGACCTCGGCCCGCGCCTCTCGGACGCGGAGGCGCGCAGACTCTAGCGCTCGGTCGGCGTCGCGCTCCGCGGTCTCGGCTTGCATCACGCGCTCGCGGGCCTGGACGATGGAGGGGTCCATGTCTGGGTTGCTGGTGTTCCCGTGGCCGAAGGTGCGCTGGAGCACGCTGCGGTGTCGCGAGGGAGAAGAGGCATCTATGAGCAAGTAGTTTAGTATATAGTCTTCATTAATCCTTATGATAAGTCATAGAACATACCTGAACGTCGCGAGCTGGTGGTTGTGCTGGAGCGAGTAGTGTTCGGGGGTGACGGGGTGCGGTGACGAGAGCCGAAGAGGCTGTGAGAGTGTCTCTTCTCGGGGACGGGCTCAGGCTGAACGACTTCCTCCTCGGGTTTGCGGCTAGAGAATAGAGGCATTTTGGCGATATGATGGTATGTAAAGTTATATGATAAGATAAGAGTGTTGTGAGAAGCAACAATAACTTCTGTTGTTGTATTCGCTATATGTTTTTGTAATTTTAAAATGTAACGGAAGGAATAGAAATTTAGAAACCCATCGGCGGCTCAGCTTCTATTTGAACACATCCATATGCCGTTGACCACATCTCGATGATGCTGACGCAAACCGGTTTCTACTGCCAGCGATGGTGATGTGCAAGATAGTAGATCTCTGGTATGACGTAGTAAGATATTGTAACCAATCACACGATGCAACAAAATCCGGCGAGCCAATGACAGGTAGGTAGTGACGGCGGTGGGTCCAAAAGAGACCCTGGAAATCTCTGCAAAATGCAGGGTCCGATTAGCCAAGCAAGGATGGTCTGGGGTAGATGGATATTGACGTTACCCAATGCCATCATGTTCGTCCATTAATTCTCAACCCTGCAGCCTTGTTTATGCCGTCGTCCACGAGAGCATTCGCCCAGCATGGCCTAAATACCTGTTTGGGTAGATTGCCGACGTCGACCTCCACCCCCAGTTCCGTCGCAATGGGTTGGAGACGACCTCATTCACCGAACACACCTTGGCCGCACTAAATGTTTACCTCATCATGCATGCGGGACCTATGTCACCTCAAATCGTGTCGCTCAGGAACCCCTGGTGTTTTGAGCAGTCAACCCCATTTTTTCAAGTGGTTGAGATTTGGATTGTGGGCAACAAGTCAACTTGGAAATAAACCGATCGCCTTTAAGCTAAGGTTTGTTGGTAATCAAGCCTTATCATTGCTCTACACCCTATGGCTAACAATACCAATATCGCCAAGTACTAAGCCCTATGTAAGCCAATTGGTAGCTCCAACAACTTCACCTTTTGGGTCTATCCTTGGCATATTCCATTCATATCAACTTAATCTATACGCACTGCACATTCGCGATGATTAGCAAGTAGTCTTATAACGGCGGTCTCGGCAGACTTACTCGCATACGACCTCTAAGCCTTTCCACATGCAACTCCCAATCCACATCGCGGTATTCAGTTTCGCATATCGCTCGTCAGAGGTCTTCATAGTGATGAATACCCTATACTGATATAACCTTGGGTCTACCTGACCTGCTGTCTCGGGGTCTTGCAACGCCTTCATCACCTCCGAAGACCCAGCTCTATTTCCTCGGGTTTTACATTCGATGCTATCGGGTAGGTCAGCCTCTGCGCTTCTCCTATACGTACTACCGAGCTGACTCACAATGCTGGTGGCTCATCTTTCGTTTGTAACCGATGAGAAGTTTCTATTTGAGTCACCACGGTGTTTTCGTAAACAGAGTCCTGGCTATCTTGCCCTCCACTCTATTATAGTGTTAATACTTCATGCCAGTATGCTTCGCGAGTACGAGGAGGACTTACAACGACTACACCATATCCGAAATGGCCCGACCACATGCCCCCAGATATCGTAGTCCATTGTTTGAAGCCATCGTTGACAGCAACTGAAGCAGACTGAGTATTCAAGACCACTTTCATTCGGAAGTCGAAGTCCAATTGCGGTTGCGGAATGGACATCTGAGGATAGGGGAAATGTGCCATGAACTCGCAAGCCTCTTTCGTCAGTTTGCTTACGGAACCCTGTCAGATACGTCTTCGAAGCATCGTGATATCAGCGATTACCTCGGTGCCTTTGGGCCAGTTGGCTGGAGTGGGGGGTTGTTCTCCATCCATTTTCTCTCGACGGCTTCCCATCCACTATGCCGCCTCTCCAAGGCAACTTTCAACTGGTCTTCGTGAACGATAAATGTCGTATCCCAATCCGAGTCCCCAGACATCAAGTCTGGCGTTGACGATGGCAGTTGTGTGGGGCCCGCCATACTAGGTCGACATACATCGCTTAGCAACCCATTGCTCAAAAAGGAACATATACGGGCTAGGCAGGTACTCAATTTATGAGGACTAAGCAAGACGTTGGGAACAACTAGATACAAAAAGAATTTTTTATTAGAGATACATAAAGGACCTATCTATCAAGACCCCTCTCAGACTCCGTTATTCGGTGACATCAGCAAGTCCGTTGGTTACACGATCTTAATTAATCGCAGCTCCAAGTGGCTTGCCAGTCGGAGGAAAGTCAGGCCGCCAATGGGGCTAAAATTACGCCGAATCGAATCCTCTGAAGGAAGACCGTGATAATCGACGGCTTAACGAGTACATGAATTGTGAAGCAATTGAATTTCATCCGAGTCATTGTCCGTCCGTCCTCAGATCCGGATGCGCGAACTGTTAGGCGACTTAAGGTACGGAACTTGACGCTCTTGAGACGAAGGCGGGCTAACTCCGCCCGGGATATTGGATACCATCATTCATGAGATCAAACGAAGTGTCACGAATATCGATTATTCCTATGGCTTCAGCGACTTAGGCGGCTGCTCATATTCTCGGAGCTAGTGCCTAATTTTTACTAACTTCTACTCTGAACAATGAACTAGCACAACGGAATGGCAGCGATTCCCAGTACGACTGAGCATTAAGTGTCTACTGCTATGTACCTGGACTAGGGATGTACCCTCTCATGAACACTTTTTTCCTAGGTAGTCTTTCAATCTCAATACTACCACCTATATTCCTCTTTCTCTACAGCCTCTATGCTACAACCCTCATATCTATCCGCAGGAAGAGCAGTCATTTGCCCTATCACTATGACATCGTGAGTCAGTAACTATATGATTAGGAACAAGCTTTAAATGTTGAAGAATATCTCAAGAGTGACATCTCTTAGATGATCCCCAATACCTTCCAAACGAGCTCAAAAATGGGGGTTTTATTCCCAAGACAGTCCAGAAAAGAGGAACAATAGGCTCTTGATGCCACATACCTACTTGAGGCGCGATGATGATGCTAGCACCGGCGCTTTTGATGATGGTGAGCGCGTGTTGGTAGCTTTTTGTCGTTGATTTATAGTATCCCCTCAAGTAGCATCTCTTATAATCGAAGTCGTCCGCATTCACCACATAACATATCAATTTCGCGCATTTCTTCATCAGAAGACCTTGCTGTTTCGCAAGACATTTCTCCCTCTCGAGGGATAGATGGGTAAGGGCAGGGTTCTGGCGACGGTGCTCTCGATCGTCGGCCTCGGTCGGTATCCTGATGGTCTTCGCAGGTGCATACTGGGGTTTGGGATTGGCCCATGTTGGCAGCGTTTCCCTAACCTTGAGGCTGCTGCATGGCGAAGCTTGAAGCCACGACTTATTAGGGTTGCTTTCTTTGTGTGCAGAGGACTAAGAACACGATGGTGGTGTGACAAATAGGACACCCTTTGTGGCTACCCCGTCCATTCGGACCCAGATACCATTGAAAACGTGCGAGGTGGTGGGATTGGATGAAGTCGAGTCAATGAAGATGACTAAATGAAGAAAAAAGAATGACGGCAACAATGAAGTCTTTAGAGAACCTAGAGGATGAAACACTTGAGGATGGGTGAGGTTTTCTTTGTACTACACTATTATTACACGATTAGACATTACTGCTTTCCGTCGAGTACCGTCGTAGGTCATTATCGTCGTTCCCCTTGGTCACAGTTTGCATCAAGTCGGTTGTCCGGCGTCACCCAAGATCCCAAATCATCTCCTATCTCCCGCCAAACCAATTCTAGCTGATGTTCGCACCAGCTGTAGAACCACATCACATCCTTCAACTTTTCTAGTAGCGTATCCCTTTTCACAATGTTCCTCATCCGGCAGTAGTTCTTCAGTGAATTGATGAAAAATTCGTGGTGGTCGCCAAGGAGGGCCGAAGGCTCGTTCAGCGAGACCGGCAAGCGAATGCAAGATCCTACGAATAGGGCCCAAAGAAGGATGTTGGCGTGGAGTTCGTCTCTCGGCGGTGGCTGCCTGGGAATGCCAACCTGCACTATCTCTGACGAAGAATCATATACAGGCCAGCTTCCAGTTGCGCTTTGCCCAGCACTGCTTCTAAGCTGTAGTCCGGGATTTTCGTACACTCTAGGCTGAGATAAGAGGTCCAGTGTCAATACGGGGTCGCAGAGAGATGACATGAGTGCTTCAGTCAGCGCGCGGTGTCTTTGAGCAGAAGGGGGTTGACCCCTGACAGCAAGATGCAAGAACAGATGCGAAGCGTAAATAAGAACATCAGACAAGTCGGTTGGCGACGGGTGTCTGGTTTGCCTATCATCTTCGACCGAGGGAAGCAATGGAACGGACCCCGCTCTCTTCCAAGAATGGCGCGATCGAGATATTTCTTCCAGCTGGCAGAGCCGCCACTCGACCATATAGATGGAGTCGCTGACCTGAACCCTTTCCCTATACGTGCTCTCGAGGCTCCTATAGTCGAAGTTGTTGATACAATCGGTGATAGAATACAGCAATTCGAAAAGCTCGACTGCTTCACGGTTATGGACGGTTAAATCTCTAAATCCAAGTGGCTCCAAATTGGCCATCATCGAGCGGCTCGTGAAGCGATCGTGGAGGGCTAGGGATGATGCTAATTGCGGTATGAAAGGGAACGCTACCGGCTTTTGTGCGGCGGTAGCATAGGAGTAGTCGGCCCTTTGGCGATTGTTAGTAATTACAGTGGTTTATGGTTACATGCTGGGCTAACCATGATATTGACCGTTGAAGTATGCTGCTGTGGTTGAAACCTTCCACAATGCCACCTCTGAGGTCGACCATCCTCTTCAGGCCGCTCATGTGTGCCGCGGCAGCACTTAGCGAACCAATGAAAGCCTACAGTGATTAGCTTTATATTCGACTAATATTTAATGGACATTTTCCATTCGGTAGGAGCTTACTTCGATGTTAACTAGGAGAGCAACAGCGACAACGAGGCCATCCGAGATCGGTTTGCTATCATCTTTACCCTCTAAGTTGAGCCTCTCGTTGATGGATTTTACAGCCTGAAAGCGGTGGAAATCGATGGTGCTCGTGTCAGCCCACATTGCGAGCGAATTGTGCATGGCTGCTAGCATAGCAATGAAGGCATGCGTGGCGGCTTTGTCGAGTTGAAGCTATCGGGTATGTAAGCTTCCAAGTAGTCTGGTCGTGTGGCGGGATAACCTACAGCTTGAACCCAGGTTCCTTCAGGATTCATCGCGAAGGCATTGGCAAGGAACCCAGAGTAATCTAATCTTAATCAGCAAATTGTTACGGTTTGATAGCAGCTAGGTGCTTGCCTAGGAGCTCTAGCTTACAGGTGTTCAGATAGGTCGGCGCCCCAGTCCGATCAAACCATTTTTCGACGGCAGACTCTTGGGGTGTTAAGCACACCGCCATACAGTACTTCATCAAGTTTTCCGTCAAAGGCGTCTTCTCTATGTGCAGCAATGAGAAGTTCGGGAGTTCTCTCGCCACAGTTACAGCAAGCCAGTTTGTCTTCTTTAATTTCTTTTCTTGCCGGCTATTCTCGTCACTAGCTGTTGGTTTAAGCCTGAACTTTGACGTGTGATCTTTCTGTGATCCTGATTTCTTGGACTGCGGCTGCTGATTGGGACCATTGGGTAATTTTTGCCGCCGGGCGTGCGAGCGGACCTTGCGGCGTGTCTCTTCATCGCGAGTGACGGTATTGATGGAGGTGATGAACTGGAACCCCGTTCCCGTTCCCGAGGTTGGTGCCATTGCGTGTTGAATAAAGTCCAATGAACTTCTGGCTATTCAAATGTGAACCAGTACTTGGGGTATATAAGCTAGACGACGATCTTGCTGACACGTTGGTAAGCGCTATCTCCATCTCCAAAGATATGCAGTTGGGTTGTCTTACAGGACATCATATTTTAGGTAGGTAGAATGTAAATACTGTTGAGGTTTGCCTGTCCTAAGAAGAAGAAGAAAAGCACAGCCGCCCGGATGGGAGCCGTACCTACGGAGCATATCGTGCGATTCCTAGTTTGATCGAGGGCTATCATCGTCTACCTATGACAAATCTATGTGAAAGCGGCTGCGTGCCCTGCTCCCTGGGTCAATAACTATCAACAAGTCGCAACCGAGGCTGCAAACAGTAAGCTTCAGTGCAAATCGAGCGCTAGGGACGGATCACGAACCCCTGAACTACCGTAAAATTTCCCCAGGCTAACAAAGTTCCCCACGGCAAATCCCGCGCTCAACCCTTGTTCCTAGCTCAGGGTTGGAGCTTAGCGAAGTGCTTGAATCGACCCGATAATCAATTTAGGGGTCTATTCTCCGCCGCCATCCCCCATCAAGCGTCGAGTTACCGGCCGGACAGGACTCTCACGATCCGTCTCAACTCCTACGACGACAACTCAAGAGACCAGTCATTAAAGCACAGACTATTCCTGCGTGGGATGGCTGTCATCTACTGCATGGTGCATGATGTATTGGATTTGACGTTGGAGGTTGTACCACACAGCATTGTTAAGCGCCCTTCATGATCTACTGCAACTGCTGCAAGTTACTTACGGGTAACTAATAAGGGTGGCGAAGCTTCATATGCAAGTTCGTCTGATGACAGTTCCGGAATCCAGGTAACAGCATGATCTTCGACCCCTACCTTACCGACATGCCGACATGCCGGAGACCTAAGTTCAACGACACACTTACATACATGGACCGAATGTGCATCATCGCTACCCTAGCAAAAGCGTCTCATTGCCCAAATCGGGCAATTCGACTTGACTTGGCAGGTCTTGGCGGTGGATCAACAGCTCCCGCGATATTTCCCTTTACTGCTACCCATGCTTCCTCGCAGAGCAGCAGTACTCACGTACTATGTATGTACTGAGCATCTCTTGGCCTACTTCACGATAGGCTGGTCAGCTGGTTTGACGTCCATTAGTAAGACTCTACGTAAGGTGGCGTTTTCAATATCTTTCCCAAGAAGGGGCCCCAAGATTCCATTTAAATTAATTAAAAGCTTGAGCTATGAGCATATTTCTCAACGTTACTCTAGATCTTGCAGTTACTATTCTCGATGCCCTTCTGACTTGTTGTGACGCTGCGCCTTGGATCTCGAATCGCTTGGACTATGCGTTTCCGGGCAAAACATTTATGGAATGGGGGCACTATTACCACCAGCTATTCCCAGTACGCAACTCGCCCTCCTGCCAATGCGATAAGTACTGACCTACCAATTTAGGAGCCAAAAGTACAATTGAATCCCGTGTTTCGACCATCGAGTAGTGCACGTCATTTTCCTTAGCAGAATCAATCGCTAGGAAAAGCGACGTGTTCTCTTTTGCTAATCCCTAATCCTCGAAACCATGTGTCTTCCGTCTGTGCGCAAAGAGATCAATTCGTCGTCTGAACTCGGGCCTCTGACGGATACATCATACCGGTATCCTAATGTCCGTGCTTGTTACAAACTCCCTAGGTACGGTCCACACGTCAATAGCATCAACACATCGGCGACTGAATGTTGAGGCTGGCGCGAAATTTACTTATGTTAATCATATAAGGCACCATTTTCGAAGCGGGTTTTGAAAGCTAAGGCCTTGGATTCGCATCTTGAGACGCTATTCTGTTTGAATCTCGTATCGAGTGTACCTTCACCGACTCCTTACGGAGCTTCCTATGTTCTACATTGCATCGTTAACGAGGTCTTTCAGATTCAGGGTAGCTTCCTGGTTTTTCGATCTACTGCGGGACTGCTGCTCGTGTCCATTCGCTTTGGGGCCCGCACTCTTGGTTGGGTAGGTAATCATAAGCTCCACATACGAACGAATGCTGAGAGGTATTTTTACCTTCGCCATGGAGCAGGTACTCCGAGAGTTAATAGTCTTTCCTACAATCCTGAATGACCTGGGAGCGAACGTAGTGTGAAAGCATGGGGAGCGACTTCCTGACCTGTCCCCTAAACCGGTTTTCATACCTACTCATTCCACTTCTTGCCGACTAGGATCATTTATACGAATGTACTACTAAAACTTGTGTAGATGTCTCTACATAGTCAGGTATGTAGACATCATGGAGTTGACCTGCTACTCAGCTTAGTAGTACCCCCGCAAGACATACATAGCAGCATAGGGAAAAATCAGAAACAAACAACGCGCCCTTAAAAGCGACCGCTATAGTTGATATGGAGTGATTCAGTATGACTTATGTACAGTATTGACTAAACCTCTAGAACTATGGAGAAAGATCTATGTGCTGCAAATATCCTGGCCAACGTCGCTGCTTACCTTGGGAGTATTATGGCTACGAGCCCCGTTAGAGTGTGGCGATCCAACATATCGCGGGCCTTCCCTTGGTAACATGCGAAGGTAAGCTGCTACATATGGGCAGGGTCCGAGGACTGCTAGCTGGGCTGAAACGAAGTGTTCTCCTTCTTTCGCCATCGGGTTGCTGCTGCTGTTAAGGCCATCTTTGCTATATGTTCTATTGATCTTGGCAACATACGTGTCTTAGGAGGCCATCTAAGTTTCAATACTTGACTCCAGCAAAAGAAGATCAGACTTCACCATGTCTCATTCTCCACGTCGCACGACCACACATATGTAGTACAAGAGATCCCTTATCGGCCCTTCACCAGCCACTATGTTATATCCGTGCAGTCGTATTGGCGGAGTTTCTTGATATATTTGGGCGCTTCACCACTTCGCCTACATCGATGTTATCAAAATTTTAAAAACACTCGATGAAAAATCGTGAACTGGAGCATCTCATAGCTTACACCATGTGCCGAGAGTTTTCGAAGAATCAGGCGTATAACCCAATAGCGAGTATAATAAGATGACGTGATCGTCAGACTCATATAGTTCAACATACCAATATCTCTACGCCGACCGGATCACACCCGCTTGTACACTACCAAGGATTGGGAAAAAGGATACCAAAGATCTTCTATTGCTCTAATCCACGGTTTCTTGACGATCGGCCTGATCTTCTCCAGTAATGCTTTACTGTTGCTAACCCTTAGCCCTCGAATAAGGATGATGTCGCCATTTCCGGAGTTCCTCGTTCGGCATGCCCAACCACGCGGAGTTCATATTTTAACATGATTGATTTCTGCAACTATGGTTATTACAGCGTTAATATGTCTCCCGTTATGTACTTTATTCTATTTTAATACATACTGTTCATCTAATCATAAGTAAGTCAAGTTCAAATTTGAACGAAGACTGACTTTACACGTCCTTCGTTGCAACTCTGCGTGATTTAGAATCAGTGCGCAAGATTCATACCAAGGGTCCAGGTCGTGATACGGTAAGCGCCTTCGGGGCAAAGTTGGGGACTAGATCTAGATAAGACTCCACTAGAAATGACAGTGGGAAAACGTGCCTGCCAGCACAGTACATACCCGTACTAGTGGCCCTCGTCCCCATAGGTTAGGTACCTCAGGAATGTACCTTCCATTGTATCCACAAAGTGGACCCTTCTGATAAAGGGAAGGGAGAAAAAAATTTCGAGGGGCATTGGGTCGATAAGGCGAGACCGACTTTTTTTAGAATGCGCCGTATTTTTTTGCAATCTGGTATCTGAACTTTCTCACCATCGCATCAAAAAAGTTGGACGCTGGTTCACCGTTCAATTTTTATCTGCGCCCACCTTTGAGCGCATTCCGGGCAATTCTGCTGGCCCTTCATTCAATCCAGCAGTATTTGTTCTTCGTGTTTGATAGATTAGGCAGTCTTCCTTTTTCCTTTACTGCCTAATTCACCGACACCGAATGCCCACGATGCCTCACCAAGTTTCGACGCCGCTTATAGTGGCTCAAAACGGCGATGCCCCTCCCCCTCCATCACAACAAGAGATAATCTCCATTCTCAATAACATATTCACTGCTACGACTTCCAATGCTTCCATTGATGCCTGCTATGGCCTTTGCGAAGTATTATTGAATACCGTCGGCTTCCGCGGCCTATACAACTACGGTGTCTTGGCCGAGTTGAAGAAAGCCGCCGCTGACAAGAAGAGTGGTTTGCGACGAGAGAGCGCCCAGAATCTTCTCGGCGCCCTCTTTGAAAAATTCCCTGCCCGACAACCGCTGAGTGAAGTTGTTTTCCTGCTACAGGACGGTGGACTTGTGTCAGTTGCCTTAGACGCTCTAGCCGACAAGGGCACAGTCGTCCGCGATGCCGCCCAGTATGGACTCGATGCCCTCGTCGGTCATTTGAGCCCGGAGGCTATGGTCGTCGGCTTGTTGCCAGCGCTCGTCGCTTACTTATCGAAGAGAACTGGAAAATGGCAGGGCACAGTTGGCGCCTTGAAATTGCTGCAGAAGATGGCTGACAAAGCAAAGATGGAGATTGGCTGCACAAAAGAGCAGGCCCAAGAGAAGGATCTTCTTAGGGAAGCCATGGGTGCGAAGCTGGCCAGTCTAATTCCCATTGTCGAAGGCAACATGCACGACCTCAAGGCCGATGTTGAGAAGCAAGCTCTCGTTACGATGCAATCTCTCACCACCTTGCTCTCCAATGACGATGTCGCCCCTAGAATCCCTCTCCTCGTCGACACCATGCACCATCCCTCGACTCAGACGCTTCAGAAGGCCATTCACGCTCTTTCGCAAACTACCTTCGTTGCTGAAGTCACCTCTCCTGTCCTCGCCCTTCTCACTCCTTTCCTCGAGCGAACCCTCAACAACCCTTCTACTGCCCAGGAGGTTCTGCGACAGACAGTCGTAATCACCGAAAATCTGACCAAGCTGGTTCACGATCCCATCGAGGCTCGAACGTTCTTGCCTAAACTCCAACCGGGTATCAAGAGTGTCGCTGATCGTGCACCCCTACCAGAGGTGCGCGAGTTGGCTACCAGGGCTATGGATGTCATGGATAAAGCCATGGGTAATGATAATGCAGTAGTGGAGAGAACCTCTGCAGACGATGTTGCCAAGGTGCTCGACTCCGAAATTAAGAAGAACGGTGGGCTCTCTGGCGATCTCGAATTCTACAAGGTAGCCCGCCCTTACATTTGCGAGATGGTGGCCGAGGACGCCAACCACCGTCAAGTCGATCGCATCCCTGCTAGGATTGCACCCTACCTGAAGGATGTGATGCACCAAGCCGGTGCTAGTGATGTTGTCGCTTCCAGTGTTCATAATTTCTATATTGCCGAGGATCACCGTAAATATGGTGTACCGGAGAAAGAGGACGACGGCGAGACCGAAATTGTCAACGCAGACTTCTCGCTGGCATATGGCGGTATGCTTCTTCTGTCTCACACCAACCTGCGACTCTTGAAGGGACATCGATATGGTCTCTGTGGTCGCAACGGTGCTGGCAAGTCTACTTTGATGAGAAGTATTGCTGGCGGCAAGTTGGAGGGCTTCCCACCTCAGGATGTCCTTCGTACCTGTTACGTTGAGCACAACCAGGGCGAAGATGCCGATATCAGCATTCTCGACTTCATGGCAAAAGACCCGACAATCGCATCTGAAGGAAGAGACAGGATCTCTGAAGTCTTGGCTGAGTTCGGCTTTACAGCTGGCCCCGAGGGCAGGCAGTCACAGAAGGTTGGCTCTCTATCTGGAGGTTGGAAGATGAAGCTTGCTCTTGCTCGAGCCATGTTGCAGAGAGCTGATGTTCTCTTGCTGGACGAACCTACCAATCACTTGGATGTTGCCAATATCGCCTGGCTGGAAACTTACCTCAAGACCCATCCCGACATCACTAGTTTGATCGTTTCTCACGACTCGGGCTTCCTGGATAATGTGACTACCGACATCTACCATTACGAGCCCGGAAAGAAGCTTGGCCATTTCAAGGGCAACCTATCTGATTTTGTCAAGGTCCGCCCGGAAGCCAAGTCCTACTACACTCTTTCTGCCTCCCTCGTCCAGTTCAAGTTCCCACCTCCGGGTATCTTGTCCGGTGTCAAGTCTCAGACACGAGCAATCATCCGAATGACTGGGGTCTCCTACCAATACCCCAAGGCGCCCAAGCCGTCGCTTTCTGATGTGTCTTGCCAGCTGTCTCTTTCTTCTCGTGTCGCCGTCATTGGACCCAATGGTGCCGGAAAGTCGACTTTGATCAAGATTTTGACCGGTGAAGTTATTTCGACTAGCGGCAAAGTCGAGAAGCACCCCAATTTGCGAATTGGCTACATCAAGCAACACGCCCTGGAGCACGTAGAGATGCACCTCGAGAAAACCCCGAACCAGTACTTGCAGTGGCGATACGCCAACGGAGATGACCGAGAGGTTTTCCTAAAGCAGACCCGTATTCTCTCGGATAAGGACCGAGAGCAAATGGACAAACCAATCAGTCTAGGCGACGGAAAGGGCGACCGACAACTCGAAGCTCTCGTTGGTCGACAGAAATGGAAGAAGACATTCCAATATGAAGTGTAAGTTATTCACTGTGATTTTACTTTTGGATTCTAGTGCTAATAAAATCTAGGAAATGGAAAGCGTGGCTACCGAAGTACAACTCGCAGGTGTCTCGTGAGACTCTTCTAGAATGGGGATTCGATAAGTTGGTGCAGGAATTCGATGATCACGAGGCTTCCCGTGAAGGTCTCGGTTACCGCGAGCTCCAACCTACCGTCATTTCCAAGCACTTCGATGATCTTGGTCTCGACCCTGAGATTGCTAACCACAACGAAATCGGCAGTTTGTCGGGAGGCCAGAAAGTCAAGGTTGTCATTGCGGGTGCAATGTGGAATAACCCACATTTGCTCGTCCTGGACGAACCCACTAACTTTTTGGATCGTGACTCTCTCGGTGGTCTCGCGGTTGCAATTCGCGACTTCAAAGGTGGTGTGGTCATGATTTCTCACAACGAAGAATTCGTCGGTGCCCTCGCCAATGAACAGTGGCATATCAACGACGGAAAGATGGTCTTGAAGGGCAACGCTTCGATCGCCCTTGACCGCTTCGAGGACAGTAAACCAAACAGTGGTCTCAGCAGCGGCCTTACAAGCGGCATCAACAGCACTGCAGCCAGTAGCGCCGTCAGCAGTGCCGTTAACAGCGGCACCGAAGATAACGTGCCCCTGAAGTTCAAGGCCAAGAAGAAGAGGAAGAAGACCAAGAAGGAGCTGAAGGAGCAGGAGGTCCGAAGAAGACTGCGTCACATCGAATGGCTCAACAGTCCTAAGGGCACCCCGCATCCCGCGGATACGGACGATGACGAGTAATGGGTCTTTCTGGAAGATGCTTTATGAGTTTGATGCGCGTTTCTACCGAATAGTTGATGGCTTTCCGTTTTAGGCGTGGTTCCTCTCCGATTCCTTCAAGTGGTAGTCATAGTCATTGGACTGAATGCGTGCGGTTGCATTGGAATCAGGGTTACAGTTCAAGACGCATAAAAGGTCTTACACGCAGGCGTTCATATAGACGGATGGTAATAATGGCATTATAGAATGAGACTTCGCATTCACAAAGGTCGGGAGCCGAGATCAATAGATGATGATATTGACTGAGATGCTTGCGTCTTTTCGTGACTGTTAAGTTGAAATTGTAACCTCAGACCCCCTTGAAATTGTGTCTTAAGAGAATGATACTACCTATAGCCAGTCCTTAGTAGATGCGACATTACCATTCAGGTAATTTCTAGCTATTTTGGTCTTGTTCTTTCATGCCTTCCAGGTTTACAGCAGAACCCAATATTTGGATTGTGCCTGTATTGGTTGAAGTCTCCATGAGCGGGTCCGCAACCTGGATGGCTTTTAGCCGAAGTTTCCTCCAATAAGCGACTTCTCTGGCTACGGTGCTATATAAAGTGCATTGAGCATAAAATAACCAATCACCAGAGCCCGCTTGGCACAGCGGTAATGCGCCTCACTAGTAGATTTATCTGCTACTGTGGAATAAGCAATGAGGAGATGACTGGTTCGACTCCAGTAGTGGGCATTTTCTTTTGCTTTTTTCATGTACTTTTCCCTCGTATTTTTTTTTTCGATTCCTTCGACATGACGTGCTATCATCTATCTACTCTATTGTTTTACATTTGACAACCACTTTATTGTATGCTTTTCCTTCCATTCGTTTTTATTTTCGGGATGGTGTTAGCTGTGCAGATTATTAAGGCCAATGCGAATTGTTGCAGCTTGCTGCAATCCGAGATAGGAGACAGTCGAGGAACACGCCTCTTTGACGCTGTTGTCAGTTTCATCAAGTGCAAGACATTGTTTCTGCCGGATTATAAGTATACTCGAGTCAAATTTCAATACATCTCTATCAAACGTCAAGGTGATGGATGAATGGATGGCTTTTGGTGTCCTCAATGCCTCCTCTTGAGGCTGCAGCTCTTTCAAGAGTCATTGCTATTGAGCACTAGGCCTTCCATCTTCAAGAGAGCATTTTCAACACCTGGTGCCAACTCCGCACTGAGTACTCCGTCTGTACTCTTCAGGTCTCCTAACAACTCCTCAGCACCTAAGATCAAACAGAAACCAAAGAATCAAAGCTACGTAATGTAGAGAATCAACGCAGACTACCTGCCTGCCTATGATATATATAAATTAATATGTTACTTAGGCCACAAGAAAGAGCATAGGTACCTTAGTGACTGACCTGCGTGAGTTCAACGTTTAGAGTAATCGAGTCATTACGAAATTCCCTAGGTACTCTCCTTTCAAAAACTTTGAACATCGTATGCATGACCCTATATGTTTGCCCTACGACCTACACAAGGCAACACCTATTCGGGTAGTCTTCTACTTGTATCTAGCTATGAGGGAAGGTCCCTATAAGCCTGGCTAGGTACATGTATGTGCGTGCCTCCTAAGCCACACAGTTCCTTTAGTGTAGGTGCCTGTATCACCTCTTGATTGCCTTATAGCCGTTGCTCTACGAGGCCCAATCAGCAACAAGAAACAAACGAACGCAAAGAGACGGGCTTGTGATTTAAGGTGGTATAATGCTCGCTTAGCACTACATGTCTGCGAGAGGTCCGGGGTTCGACTCCCCGCGAGTCCAGTTTCATTTTTTATTCTTGTTGCATGGAAATTGTTACCTGAAGACCACGTGCGAGCTGAGGTCGGTCAAGGTATTATGACCCAAATACATGTATGTTCGAGAGTTAGCAAAATAGTAAGCTACTCTATCTTATAAACCCTTGTCTTCTCCATCTGCGCATCTTCATTTCCTTTTCGCTTTGCATCTTGGTCTGCTCCTCAACCTTGTATTTAAAATAGATTTATCCCACCACTGTCCATCGCCCATGCTGTTGCACTGGATCTATTATGACGATTGCAATACAGTTCCCTTATCTTTCTCTAAGTTTATTTCTTGATGTGTGATGCAGTGCTGTCCTTTAAAAACGCAATTCCCCTTACTCTTCAGGGGGTACTGATGTGTGGTAGTGTACGGTACGGCTTCTTGATGACAATTTCACTGTACCCAATTACGTTTGATGACGTGCCATCTGTCTTGTTCCTGCCCTTACTCTTGTTCATGGAAGGGGGAGAACGAGATAAGTTAGGCAGACAGTCTGGGCTAGAAGCCCCGAACCACGTCGGCACACTCGGGCTTCGCAACGTGGAACTTATAAGTGGACGCCTGCTCTGCTAGTTATGTAGAGCTAGTATTTCGTGGTCAATTCGTTTGCAAGGTCCTCCGGGGAAGGTATATGACTGAACGGCCCAGTATACTCATCCCAGACTACCTACTCTAATAATCCGGTGAAGATGCTTTGGAATGTCGGCCACTTCAGTCCACGAGATGTTGTCAATGATGCTTTGGGTACTGTTGACTAACCATATACTGCCCCATACGTTCCGCATAAGCATGACCTGCAGCCCACGCAAACAGGGAATGACTTCCGACAAAAGAGAGTCGGACTTCATTGATTGCGCTAACGTGGATTACGGGACTGTTCAGAGATAGCATACGCTCTCGGCTGTACAGGTTGGCCTATGTCTTTGTAGGATAGAGGCGCACAGCATCTTGGAAGCTGTGTACCTCCTCTTCGGAAAGCTTGAACGCACACCTCGAAGATAGCAGCTCCCGCAAGGATATAGAAACCCTAGCCAGACGAAGCTCTGATAGTGCCTCCTGGAAGCGAGCCTGCTCGCCGCGTCGAGGCGGGACTTTAGAGTTGTTGGGTCACTGTATTGACTGTGTCTTCCGCACGTTTTGCGGCTTGTGACTGCCAATGCTTCGCTTCGATGAATTTCGTTTATAGTCTGTCATAATAGAGATACATAACTCTGCGGCGTCGTACTTATCGAACCCTTTAAGATGGCCGGCTGGAGCCGGCAGACATGGTTCTCCGGATGTAATCCGAAGTAACCTTGTGCGTAGCTTGTGGTAGAGAACGGGTTAGATTGAGAACCTGTTAATTCTTCTAGTAGTTATGTCAATGTCAGGGTGGTTCTGAAGGGACGTCGCTGTTCCCAAGCCTGTATGCCTCAAGTGGTGATGGGGAGTTAAGTGACGTTGCCGTGGTGATAATTCCGCGCAAGTGCAATAAATGATACCCGACTGGCAACAGCTTGGCCTACTCCATTTCTTCGAATCGTGTCAACGGCTTCTCGGAGTAGGCTATGTAGAAGTGTGTGGAGTGTGGATTGACGGTAGAAGATGAAGGTGGGCTGAAAGCTGCACCAGGAGGTGAAAAAATATACCTGGGGTAGGTATTTTAGCATGCAATAGTGAAATAGACAATGATAATTGAGTAGGTGATTTTATATACTTTGTGGAGCACACCTCTGGTGATCTCATCGCCATCTGACTACGTCGTCTCGATACTTCAGGGCAATATATACCAGGTAAGATATAATGACCTATGATAAGTGTGTATTCAAAGTAATTCCAATGATTAAGTTACTTCTCAAGACTGCCTTCTATATTTAAGCAGGGCATCCCTATTCTTGATTCTAGGGCCTATGTGCTTGTGTTAGCAATCTTCTACTTCCCATAGAAGGTCCATGCTTGGTACATATATTCTATACTTACCATCACGTTTTGATTACACGTTGCTTGCACAACGTTGCTAGAAGCGGAAATGGTTCGACATTGCTAAGATCAGTGCTTGTTGGCTTGGCATTCTTCCAGTGAAGTGCAGGCATTGATACGGAAGTTATAAAAAACAAACAACTACAAAAATGGAAGTGTTCGAGCTCAGCAGGGATCGAACCTGCAATCTTCAGAGGACTGGCCGCCGTGGACCGTAATCTGACGCCTTACCATTAGGCCATGAACCCATTTGTTTTTTTCCAGATGGCATGTTGTATGATATTTTGACCTAATACATTCTTTATAGGTACCTGCCCAGGTAGGCAGCAGAAGTGGACACAGGCCGGATTGCATTAAGTGATAACGTGGGATGTAAAGCTTTCCATGGCATCCTTCCTTCCAGCAGACATGAAGATGCTATGCCATAATCTCCCATATTGAGATGTATTGACCTCCTGAAAGCTGCTTGGAATCATCGCGATCGAGGCCATTTCTACCCAAAAGAAGTTAGATGGTATAATACTGGTACTTCCTTTCTTGGTAGTGACAAGTTTCACACAACTGATACCCTCGAACCCTGTGTTTCATTACCCCTAGGCAAGGCAGAGAGTTTGAACCCTTTTCGGGATGTCACATAGACCCAGCTAGGCACAGTGATGTACGCCCTAACATCCACGTAGGCACTTTATTCTGAGCCTGACTGTACACTCCCCCTTTCCCCCTTCTCTGCTTCCGACGGTTACAGACCATCCATAGCTCACCTGCCCCCGGAGCCGCTCACGAGCAGCACCACGGCACCAAGCTGACGCCGGAGGTCCTCCTTCTCGACATCGTGCGTGTCCTCGACCTCGCCCCACTTGCGGGTCTGCCAATCGACCTCGATGCTAGCGAGCCGCGCGGCCTCCTCGACGCCGAACCTCGTCTCGGCCGGCCCGGTCCCCGCGAAGCCCTCGCTCCACTCGACGAGCAGGCGGACGGCGCCCAGCAGGCCCTTGCCGGCGAGCACGCCGCGCTCGAGCCCGGCCAGCTCCCAGTGGCTGAGCCCCATGACCCAGCCGCGGACGATCTGGCGCGTGGCCTCGGGGTGGCGGCGCGGCACGATGGACTCGCCGTCGAGCACGGGCTCGATCCGGACGCCGGGCCAGACGCGGCGGCCCAGGAACCCCAGCACCTCCTCCGCCGCGCGCTGCTGCACGTCCCGCAGGCTGTCCACGCCCGGCGGCAGCGGGTCGTCGGCCCCCGGCGGCGGCGCCCAGCACAGCAGCGAGTCCGTGTCCAGGTACCGCAGGACCATGTTGGCGATGCTTGTCCTGATGCTCTCGCTCTCGCTGCCACTGCCACTGCCACTCCCGCTCCCACTGCCACCCCCACCCCCCCTCATCTCCGCCGCCTCATCATCGTCCCTGATATCCAGCGCGCGGCACACCAGGCTCGTGAGCGGGATCAAGTGCTGCCGCGTGGCCTGCGCCGCGCTGACCAGCATGTCCCACTCGACGGCCAGCGCAGCGGCCAGCAGGCCCTTGGTGCGCGGCAGGCGCACGACCTGCTTGGTGCCGGGGTGCCGCAGCGGGCGCGCGTCCAGGTGCACCTCCCAGGCGCCGTCGACGTCGCGCGCGTGCACGTCGCGCCAGAAGCGCTTGCGCAGGAGCGCGCTGTCGCGGTCCTTCTTGGACATCCGGGGTCCGCCGGTCTGCGTCTGCGTCTGCGTCGGGGCGTGCGCCTGCCGCATCATCGCCGCCTTCTCTAGGAGCGCCGCTTGCTTGCGCCGGCGCTCGAGGCGCGCGGCGGCGCTGTCGGCCGCGGGCGCGGGCGGCTCGGGCGGCGGCCCCGTGCCGTGGATCGGCGAGACGGTGGCGGGCGCCGTGCGCGTGGTGTGGATGGGGTGTCGCGGGCGGGCTACCTTAAGAGGGAGGGTCGTCGAGGTCGGCTGCGTGCATGGCGCTGGCTGGCGCGCTGCTAGACGCAGTGCTAATCGAGCGGGCGGCTTCATGTTTGGAGTACCTAGCTTTGTGGACTTGATTGGGGCGTACAGGAATATCGTATAGGTTTCTGGAGCAAAAGTTCAAGTTGAGTCGAGGATTCTGTAGGTCGGGAATATTAATTTACGCTCTTTCCTTATCGATTATGCAATAGCTCCGACACCCCTGAGCGTTAAGCTCGGCCAATGATGCTTGCAGTTCTTGCCAAGAGTATCCACCTTGATTATTAATGTACATAGGGCTGATAATATCGTCTGACCCCTTATGGATGGCTTTCATCCATTCTTATCAAGTATTTGATATTATTAACATTACGAAATAGTTGATATAAACATTAAAAATTCGACGGAGCTTTTCAATTGATGCACTTCTTTTATCACTAAGCACCTATGTACTCTGCGGCTAGTCCACCTCCCCTCCCCCGCTGCCATGGGGCCAACAAATGGAACCCTATGTCGACAGAGCGGCAGTATACCGCGCTCGCACCAGGAGAGCTGTATGCAACGTACAACAAAACAAACGAGTAATATATACAAGCATATGTCCAGATAGAGTTGCCCCCGTGTAGTAGTCTTTTTGGTTTTTGAAACTTCCCGTTTTTCCACCTCTTTTCTGCGCAGCCGGGCCACTCCTTATATCTTTCCCGGTATTGGCTGTTCTTCCCCTTCCACTTGCTTTGTACCTCTTCACTCCCTTCCCCTTCTCGTCTCTTCCTAGATTAATAGTATACAACGATTATATCAAAAAAAGCCCCGGCCCTAGTGTTCGCCTCGGTGCTGCCATTTCGAAGAAGAATCTGTACATAGGAGCGTTGTTGTTGGTGTAGGTAGCCCGTTCAATAAGGGGGCTTGGTTAGGTTGCCGAACGTGTTCTGTTGGGATTTGCTGTTGATCCCTTTAAGCATCGACTGCAGGTCCATGCTAGCCGCGCCTGCGTTGGTAAAGTTACTCGAGAGAATGCTATCCCCGCCTCTGCTCCTAAGATTTCTCTTGGGGGATTTGATCTCGGGCGTAGGAGCTTTACCGGCCAACGAGGGCGGCAGTGGGGGCACCGGTGGTACCTCTTCTCCATCTTCCCCTTCTCCCTCCATAGGATGAGACGACAGTGGCCCACCCGAGTCACCAGATGCCTTTCGCTCCCGGGACTTTGACCTCGACCGTGCTAGCGCTGCTTCACCATCGACACCATCGGCCGCGTTGGGATTGAACGAAAGTTCCGACGGCGTGAAATCGTAGCTCGCCATGCTTTCGCTGCTGTCGTCATCTTCTCGTAATGTGCCAAAAGTAGTTGGCCTGACCTGATCTCCGCTAAGTACCGATTTGAGCTGGTCGACGGAAGCGACGAAACCTCGACTAGAGGCACTTCTTCCCGAACCGTGGCTTGGTATGCTGGAATTTCGCAGGGCAGCAGCGTGGCTGGCATGTGATGCAGGTCGTAGATTATTCTGGCGAGCGTAGGCTGATTCCGGCCGGCTCGGGGAATGGCCATTGGCGGAGGGCCCATTAACGGTAAGATGATTCCCTTTGGTGACGGTCGTTCCGGTTTTCGATCCACTTAGTGAAGCAGACTTGCTCTCGGCTTGAAGTGCCATAACGGCTGCCTCCCTGTTCCATTCCGTCATCATGTCTACCCTAAATTTGTCGGGCAGTTCGTGCTCGTCATCAGCCGGTGGAATAGCACTTAAGGTAGAGCCTAAAATCGGATGGGAGAATACGCGACCGGGCGACGCAGAGGGACTGGCGGGCGGAGAAACTACTCTCTCCGTATAGTTCTTGCAAATGCATTCCACCATCGCGATGCGATCATCGAAGGGAAGCAAAGCCTCGGATTCCATAGCATGCGTAGCCATCTTGGACTGTGGACTAGTCGTACCCGGTGTTCCTAATAGATCCAACGATGGCGTCGGAACGTGTACACCTTCGACCCAAAATTGCTTGCTTCTCCTCCGAACAATCTCGTTGTGGACCGCGCGACCAGGAGCTGATGCTTCGAAATCGAAATGTTCGCTCAGAGCCCAGAAATAGCCATGGCAAAGGCATCCAAGGTGGACTTTGGCCAGAGGCGTCTCGGCTTCCAGAATATCCTCCTGGAGTCGGAAGATCATTGGAAGGCCATATCTAGCAGCATTAACACCAAGCTTATTGACTAACTTAGTCAACAACACGTGAAGAAGAGCAATATCTGCCTCGAATTCGATGAATTGTAGAGCGCTGTCGTAGATGGCGAGGTGCAGGAGTTGCAAAAAGCGAGATCGGGGGACTCGAGCAGGCTTCTCTCGATTGGAAGCACTTGAGACAGCTCGGCGAGCGACAGTTGCCGGCGGTAACTCTCTATTATTCATTCGCGGTTTTTGGCTCATGTCGTCACGCGCCTCCAAATCAGAGCTGGTGGTTTCTCGATCGAGCCACGTAGCAAGGGCATCTACATATGCCTTTCGTACCTGTCCGTCTGGGTCGCGTAGGAGCCAGTGTGTACCCTCCCAAACCTGTATAGGGACCTTATTTCTGGTCAAGCTAACGTTTCCGCTGATCTTGGTCTTGGGATTCGCGACAAGGAGAATGGATCTGATGGCTTGGAGTGCGATAGTCTTGGCCACGTCTAGAGAAAAGAAACCATCAAGATGAGACTGGTCATCCGAAATATTCCCCGTGGATGCTCCGGGCGCGGTATCCATCTTTTCAGTAGTTGTTAACGACGGGCTCACACTTGGATGAGGCTTGAGTCGTAGGAGAATAGCCGAGATCATGTCGGAAATCTGGTCTGCATAGTAGACATGAGTAGCTAGATTGCCAATGGACTGTTGGATTCGGCCCAATAGTTCACTATAAAGAATAGAAACGTGCTGAGAAATGTCAGCAGCAGTGGGAGCGGCCTTCTCGTCTCCACTAGGACCATCGCTGCCCCTCGAACTTCCCGAATACTTCAAGACCCGCTTCATATGCTGTAGAAATCCTAGGAGGACATCCATAACACTCAAGCCGATCAAGTTGATATCATCGGAGCTCAGTAAAGACCCTATAATGGCAGTGAGCACAATTTGATCCGGCAGGTTTTCTTCGGTTGGCGTAGTCCGGAGGAGTGTATCTGTGATGGTAATCATAATAACATAGCGATCTTGTACTGGTGCCCATCCCGCGATAAGCTCAAACATCTTGATAGCCCACCCACGATCGCGTCCGGTGTTATCGCTGGCTTCCACTACAACCGTCTCCTTCTGTTGAACCCGTTCTTTGATGAATCGTAACAGTGCCGCGGCGGCCCCGTGTATCTGTGCCCTGTTGGGTACGACGAAGATCTGTTTTAGGCATTGCATAGCCACAACACCGGTATCTTCTTCAGCCAACTTGTCGATGTCAACAGAAGTCCCCGAAATAGCAATGGGATTCGCGTCACCCCCGGTGCCAGAGGTTTTAATGGTGGAAATGCTCGTTCTACGCCGCGACACGGCATTTACATCCTCCTTCTCTTCTATCCGCACACGCTGTTGCAAGACGTTGAGAAAATCTTCATTGTCGGTCCACAGGTTCTCCAGAATCATGGGTACTATGACATCGAGCTGTCGTCCAGCAACGGACGATAAGGCATCGGAATCGGCAATGCTGTTGATCGCTTCCAGGCCTACATTTCTCCACCGTAAGGCAACGGGTTTGCTAAGCGTGCCCTTGCCGGGGGATTTTCGAGTAGACGCAAACGTGGCATAGGTTCGCACCACCTCCTCGTACTGATGTAGGTAGGCTTGATCGGCAAAAAGTGACGAGACATCGTGGTGTTCGCAAAAGGTCCGAAAAGTAGGGAGCGATGCCTCTGCCATGGTGATGTCGTTGGATCGGAGGATGAGGTCAAGGATCTTGAGCACATTTTGAGCGAATAGGGGTAGATCTTTCGGGGCTTTTTCGATTAGGGCGGCTAGTATTTGTAAGGTGACCTGGACATTTCTGGGTGTAATTATTAGTTACCAGTTACCAGCTCACGAATCATCCGAACCGCATCGAAATATGGAAAATTTAGACCGGAAGCAGCGGACATACCCTATGCGCACCCTCCACACGTCGCTAGCCGTCTTCTTCTCTAGGAATTGGCCAACCTTCTGGATCTTGGACCGTCGCGAAGTAGCGTAGAATAGGAGATAGCTAAGTTCGCTAGAATTTGGCTTGACGTCGACAGCCCCCTTGGTGGTGCGAGGATAACACTTGAGAACCAAGACTTGATGTTTCGGACGACATTGTTGCCGTATGGAATTCATGGCGGTGGGCCAGTAGCCTACCCAGCGAGGGAAAGACGGGTAGACGTCGTGGGCCACGTATATTGAGGACAGCAGTGGATAGATAACTTTGTCATGGATGAAGGATTTTTCTTTATTTTGCAACCTTTTATGTCGGAACCGAGAAGAGTGTGACGAGAACAACAGTGGTTGGATGAAGTTATCACGGGAAAAAGATTTCTTTTTAGTGTGTAACTTGTGGTATTTTTTCTTGTGTTTGTGCTCGAGTCGGGCTGGATGGCGCAATGGTAATGGCAATGCTGATGCTGTGCTGCGTCGTCTTCTCGAGTGGTGAGGGTGAGGTGTTGTTCTTAGCCTGGCGCATGTCCAGGGAGAGAAAATCAATTTCATTTTTGGGCTCAGCTAATTAGAATTAGATAATTCCAGTACGTACCCCTGCACCCATGCGCTGTCCAGGTGGATCGATTGGTCTTGCAGTTGGTCTTGGGAACTAGGCATGCTAGGTTTCATCGTTAGACGTACGCCCACCTGTCACACAGTCACACATGCTACACATTATGTGTTAAACCTACCCCACATCTGTTTCCATATTTGATTGGGACAATTGTCAAAAATTAAATCTCTACTTCCTTCTCTCGCTATCTCGTCGACAACTCGCAATCAAGCCTTAGGGAAATTATACCTACACTCGGACGGGTCACTTAGTTCAATCACTTTGAATGACATTCTTAACGGGAGTGCCTAGAAAAAGTCTCTCATGGGATTTTCTATTTCGTCATCGAATGAGTGCATACCATTAACTAGGCTGCTAGGAAATGCCCAACCTGCAGCATGCGTCATAAGGTGTGCATCTATCCATCTTCATGTTACCTGAACTGTAAGGGTCTTAACCTGAATGGTGCTAGCAGTTATCCGATTCATGAGGTTCTCCTTGGCAGCATAGGTAAGGTACGTAAAGAAGTCATCATGTTCGGAATATTCTCATGTGAAATAAAATAAAACCTAAAAACGCCTTGCGAATACCTAGATACCTAGTAATAATGACCTATAAAATATCACCCTATTGAGACAGGGCAATTTACCAGGAGATTCCCTAGCTGTCACGAGTCTACTAATAAGTCACAGGAACTGGTAACGCGAAATTTCAGCCCTGTGAGACCTGATCAAGACACCCCAACCCCAATGAGGTGACGGGCGTCTCAACAAAGATGCAAACAGTCGGACTCGGAGGAGGCGCCAACCCGCCCTCGGATCTCCGAGTCTACCAAAACACTCGTCCCTCCACTTCGATATTCATCTTTCGAGTCGTCGCGCCACGTTGAATCGCACAAAAAGGGTATTTCTCGTCAAGGAGATTTCATCATGCAGTAGTCCTTAGCTACATGTATTCAGTCCGACAAGGGTATTCAAACCCTCCACCCAGATCCATCTACCATATCCAATGTCTCGATGGTATGGATTGCATAGGTACCTACCTAGGTAATTAAGGTACATGTATGTATCTATCCGTGAGTGCCAAGATTAAGTCACATCTCAAAGTATGGCAAGGTTACACTGGCAAGTTGCAGCACGCTGCATAAGTGACAGGGTCCCTTCTACATATATGGTTATGTCGAGTTCTACTTCTTCACTGGGGTAAATTCACGACATACTTTATGTCGCGGTTATCACTTCCAACGGATAGTCTCGTTTTGTTACATATCTAAAGAGCCAAGTAGGTTAAAACAAGGTAGGTAAGTCCTTTCCAATACTTGAGATTTTCTCATGTAACCTTAGACTACGACGAGTTGACCGATCCATTACTCTAATATCCACGTATCTATTCTGCTAGCACGGGAGTCTAGGTTCAAAAAATATCACAGAAGCGTAGCCAAATGCGATAAAGGCTACATGTATTCATTATCGAAGATATGGAAGGGACAAGTTTTTCAGACTACCTGTTATCGCAGTTGAGTGACCTGCCTAGTTACCAGCCTAGTTACCAGCCAGGAGAACAAGAGGATGAAACAGGCCTAGGCATCATCACGCCTGAGAGATTCCTTATCGAGCAGGCAAATTCAGCAGTCAGAGATCCTCCCGCGCCTCCGACAGATATTCACAGCGCTACACCCACAACTACCGGGGCTGTCCTGCTTCCTTCACCCGACCTGACTGATAACTGCCTGGACTCTCTTTACCAGAAGCCTGATACCAGTCCTACAAGCGGAAATGACCACTTGTATCCAATAGAAGCTGATGGTGCTATACACTCGGCCGCCGGGGCTGTCGCAAACTCTGCCTCCTGTCCAGTCGATCTCTACGCAAGCTCGGATGATATTGGCTAGAAGCCCGATACTAGCTCGACAAGCAAAAATAACTACTATCCGATAGAAGCTGATAATGATACCGAAACAGCCACCAGTGGTGGAATGAAAATTCTATCCAGTTCTGACGGGCAGCACAAAAATCCGAGGATCACAAGAAAAGTGCTCGACACCAATCCGACAAGCAGAAACAACCATTCATATCCCAAAGAAGCTGGGATAGTCATGCATACAACAAACAGAGCCTTTGCGAATTATGTACCTAGCCTGGATAGTTCACACGGGTATCCGGCCATCAGCAGTCAACGGCCGGCCATCGGTCCTACGAGCATCAATACACCTCTGTATCCGTTAGAAGCTAATAATACCATTCACTCAACTGCTAGGACTGATGTGGACTCTACATATAATTCTTATGGTCTTAACAAATACCCGATCATCAATAACCAGGTGCCCAATACCAACCCAGCCTATGGAAATTTTCACTCGTTTCCGATAGGAGCAAACAGTGCTACAATCCCAAATACCGGTGCTGCCGTGGATTATCCATCTAATCCTCACGGTCTTTTCGAAAATGACTCAATTGTCAACCAGCAACCTGCTCCCAGTCAGCCGAAGAACTATAACGATGCCCGCAAACAGCCGAAGACATATCAGCTTGAACAATACCTGAGGTCTCAACTACAACGCCTTAGTCCAACGCTAACTGCCAAAGCTTTCATTGGCGGTCTCGCCGCCATAGGCAAATTCGGAGACGCCTCTCGGGCTGAACAGGTCAGTAATAAAGGCTACCTAGTTGTTTACACTGTCCAGTTAGTCTAGAAATGGATATGCTCCTACATAATCAAAATCTAAGCACTGCATTCCGTGTCTCCTAATGCAATCTGTTCCCCCAATATTATTTCATATGTTCCGAACAAACATTTACTAAAACCAAGTATTCAACAGATACAATTTCATATATGGCATGAGCTTTATCCTGATAGATTTGCCGAAATCGAACCAGAAATCACTAGGGAGCTAGGGCCCGGTTGGTAGGAGCCGCCGAGCCCCAGGCTTAGGCAAGAAGTTGAGCACTATTGTAACCTGAGGAGACAGTCGCTAAAGGATGAAGGCTTAAGGCTGATAGAAGAAAGACGTGCAATTCGGAGACGAAATTATGAAAAGTACGTGGCAAGCTTTAAAAAATGAACATTCGTCCCTTGCCATGGAGAGCAGCGACTGAGGTTGGTAGCAGTTTATCTTGTACAATAGCTTAAGGAAGCGCAGAAGGGTGTGGATATTATTTGTATCCGAAGCAGCGAAGCAACAAGCTTATGGATAGTACTGATATCCTGTACGTATCAACAAAAGAAACTCCAAACCCGTGAAGGTGAAAAATTACCACTATCTAGGTACGGAAGAAAAAAGAAGTTGCATAGTGCCACCTATATAAGTTTTGCATTACCATGACATATCAAGTAGCAGGAAGTCTAGTTCAATTCCTCTTCCTCTTTCTTTCCCTCATACCGTAAATAAGGGGCTAGAAAAGGCTTACTCTAAACATGTACACATTTTGAAAAAAATTACTTGCAAATATAATGCCTTGAATTGGCAGCGCTCACAGGTAAACTACATGGGTGGTCTCCTGTATCTTGGGCGACTGCCCTTGGGAATATCTAGGTACTTATGTTAGTTAAGCTGGTAGCCCGAACATTATCGGTTTGTTTTCCTAGAATAGGTAGTGAAGTAGATCAGGAGTGGTTAGTGCTAATGGTTCTAACTCTGCTCTTGTCCGATAACAAGCTGGCGCGAATGTTTTGCTTTCGCCCATTCAATAGGAGCGTAAAAGGGGTTGATATACTCGATACCTACATGGCCCCTCAGCATAAGCATAGTTCGAGCTAATACACCTTGTAAGCGCATAACTAGGTATCTCCTAGACCCCTTAATGACAGGATTATGACAGCCGCAAGATAAGGTACGCAAGCACCTGCTATCTCTAGCCAAGCTTCGGACCCGATCTGCATTCAACCCAGAATCAAGCTTCGTCCATGCCGCTGCATGGCAAGGTTCTGAAGCCATGGATGTTAAAGCTTAACTAAGATCTACTTTCTTGACAAAGCTGTTGGATGCAATAGAAAAGTTCTTGTTTGTTCATCTTAGATACATACCGCTCCTGGAGTCCTGCAGCGAGGAGGTACTTTAAGTGATACGTCAATTTACGTTGTCGATCCTTCTCCTACCCTCTACCGAGCTACCTTTATGTTCTTATCAGCGGTAGAGCAGCATCTCGGGACAACCTACCCAAGGCGGCTTGAAGCTCTGATGGGCTCTCTGCAAACCCGCAGCGAATGGGCGCTAGATATTCAGCTAGATGTTCCCCGTGGGTGATTAGCGACCGGGATGTTCTAGCCAACACCTACATACGTAAGTATCTTAGTTGGAGATAACCTAGATCGGTTTCTTTTTGTACTTATCTATCGAGAAATCATTTCTCCTATCAATGTAGGTGGTATAAGAGGATGGCTTGCAGCAACCTTGCGCAACGTCACGCATCTTCATTTCAGCTCTGTTACACAAGTAAAGGATCGGTATTTGCGGTCATGATTCATTGCGCAAACTTGCAAACGTCAATCCGAGACTGTTGAGCGACTGCTTTCACACCAATGCACACGTACTCGCTGCTCATCTAGATACCACGCGACAACAAACGATATCTAAGAAGTAGGCGGCCACCCCAGGCCGCCCGCTCAAATCCAAAATGTCGGACGAAATGGAACGTCGGGAGTCGCACGCCCCGCCCGTGACGACCGTCTTCGCAGACGGAGACATGCCGGATCACCTCGCGGAGATGTCCGACGACGAGGCGGCGCTCGCGGCGCTCGGCTACAAGCAGGAGTTCAAGCGCGAGTTCTCGGCCTGGACCACGTTCGCCGTCAGCTTCGCCGTGATGGGCTTACTACCGAGTATCGCGACGACAATGTGGTACGGACTCGGCTACGGTGAGATAGCCCATGGACCCAAGAGGGTCTAGGTACATTGAGGAGAGCGCGATGCTGATGAGTGTATGCAGCGGGACCTGCGGCGAATACTTGGGGCTGGTTGCTGTCCGTCTTCTTTATTCTGTGTGTAAGTGCTCGCCCAATGCCGCAACGCAGATTTGCTCAGGGTTTATTTACATTTCCCGTATAGGTCGCGGCTTCGATGGCGGAACTGGCAAGTAGCATGCCAACCTCCGGCGGTCTTTACTATGCGGCAGCGGTATTAGCCGGTCCTAAATACGGCCCATTCGCGGCTTGGATTACTGGATGGAGCAACTGGTTTGTGCAGGTTACGGGAGCTCCTAGTGTCGACTATGGATGTGGTGAGTCTCGACTATCCAGTGTCGCCCTTAATGAGCGCTAGAATTAACCCCTTACCTTCTTCTAAGCGGCCATGACGTTGGCGGCGGCGTCGATAGTAAACCCGGAATATATACCGACCAACTACCAGACGTTTCTCCTGACGGTTTTCATCATGCTGACGCACGCCTGCATCAGCAGCATGCCGACGCTGTGGATCGCCAACTTCAACTCCGTCGGGACCACCATCAACCTGCTCTGCCTCCTCATCGTCATCATCATCATCCCCACCGCGGCCATGAGCGATCCCAAGTTCCAACCGAACTCGTTCGCGTGGGGGATCCAGAATAACACGGACTGGCCCGATGGCATCGCGGTGTTGATGTCGTTTTTGTCTATCATCTGGACGATGTCCGGGTACGACGCGAGTTTTCATCTTTCCGAAGAGTGTTCGAATGCAGCCGTCGCGACGCCGCGGTCCATCGTAATGACCGCAGGATCGGGATCTGTGCTCGGTTTTATTCTCAACACGCTCATTGCGTATACGATCCAGGACGTAAACGAAGTCATAGAAAGCGATCTGGTAAGAACGATTCTCACCCTTGGGTGTGACCCACTGATCTTATGCTAAACCACGTAGGGCCAACCGTTCGCTGCGTATTTAGTCCAGATCTTGCCGCAAAACGTAGCCCTGGCTGTCCTAGCCATGACGATCGTCTGCGCGTACTCGATGGGCCAAGGGTGCATGGTAGCCGCATCGCGCGTGTGCTTCGCATACGCGCGCGACGACTGCTTCGGCATCGCCAGCCGGCCCCTGAAGAAAGTGAACCGGTACACGCTGACACCGGTGAACGCCGTGTGGTTCAACACGTCGATCGGCATCGTGCTGCTGCTGCTGATCTTCGGCGGCGCCGCCATCGACGCCATCTTCAGCATCGGCGCCATCGCCGCCTACGTCGCCTTCACCACGCCCATCTTCCTCAAGATCGTCTTCGTCGGCAACAAGTTCCGCCGCGGGCCCTGGCACCTCGGCGCCTTCAGCCTGCCCTCCGGCATCGCCGCCTGCTGCTTCGTCGTCGTCATGCTGCCGATCCTGTGCTTTCCCAGCACCAGGGGCGACGATCTGACCCTCGACGAGATGAATTGGACCGCGCTTGTTTATGTGAGCATTTCCCCGTCCGGGACCTTGTGCCCTTGGAAACCTGGAAAATGGGTGGGTTTGGTTGCTAACGATTAAATAGGGCGCGCCGATGTTCTTGGTCGTCGTGTGGTTCTTCGTCGATGCGCATAAGTGGTTCAAGGGACCTAAGATCAATATCGAGGTATGTTTGATGCTTGTTTGATGCTTTGCCCCTCTCCTTTTCTCTTACGTGCAATGACACCTAACAAAACTGCTAGCATCGCATGCTCCACCAACAGCTTCCGGGCCTGGAAGGCATCGGTATCGATGCCCCTATTCCAGTGGGCGGAAAAGACCTAGATGTTGAACGAGGCTCGGTGAGTAAGACACCATCGGTATAACTAGGGGCTGCGGTCTAGTGTATATATCTCACGGGCTATACATCCCTGGCTAGGTGCCATGAAGGGTTTTAAAATGTGGTAGGATAGATGGTTTGTAAATACCCAAGTAACTGGGCTCTTATGTCCTCAATATTACCCTAAATTGTTTAGTAGATTCCATGTAAAGCATGGTGTTGGAAGCCACGGAGAAAGATTTTATCTTGATTCTACTACATGGTTTCTCTATTATTGTCGTATCGAGTGTTGCTTTCATATTCTTCGATTCCCCACGGAAAAGTATCCGTCTCCCATTTTGAATATGGTAATCGATGTCACAATCCTCACACCAAAACCACATGCTAGAGCTAGTGAAATATGACACTATCAATGCATCGATGACTCTTCTCCTTCTGCAGTCTCCATGGCCCCCCTTTCCCCCTTTCCTCGCCCCGTCATCTCTACCCTGACCTCCTGCCACTACGAAAGATCTTACTATAGCAGCCAACCTAATCCCTTCCTTCTCTAGTATCCGGGGTTTCCATCCCCTCTCTAGTCATTGGCGCTCATTCACATTTTCAGCCTGCGAATCGTTCCTTTTTTCAGTATCGCGCTGAGGGAAATCCAGGTACTCGGCAAAAGTGCGCTGCTCCACGTCCATATCCCTCCAGGCAACCTCGCCGCTCCGCCGCTGGCGGGAGAACCTGCGGCGGAAGTAGATCCTCTTGGCCCACTTCCAGCTCTCGACGCCGGCGAAGAACAGGCCGGCGCTGACGAAGACGATGCCCCACTCCCACGAGATGCCGACGTGCTTGAAGACGACGGTGTTGAGGCCGGGGATGTACAGCGTGGGGAAGAGCGTGACGAAGCCGAAGAGGATGGCCCAGAACAGGAACTTGTTGCGCCAGACGTCGCGCGCCCACTGCGTAAGGGGCTTGTCGGAGCGCGGGCGCATGCGGAAGAAGGACCGGCGCCGGTCCACCATCTCCCACGCCAGGAACAGCGCGAACCAGGTGAGGCAGGCGAAGGTCGTCGCGCGCGCGCGGTACACGACGTCGCAGCTGTCGTTGTACCCGTTGTTGCAGTCGTCGCCCAGGCGGCCGCCGCCGAAGCGGTACACCACCAGCACGAAGCTCGACAGGCAGAGCGCCGTGATCCAGAACCCGTACACGACCATGTCGACCAGGAATTCCAGGTCGAAGATGCCCGTCTTCAGGCTCTGGGGCGGCCTGGTCATGATATCCGGGACGGCCTGCTCGAACCCTAGGCCCACTGCGGCAACGCCAGTTAGTAAATGATCCTTTGGGCAGGGGATTTGCCTTGAATAGTAGAAGCTTATCCCGACTACGTACTATCTGGCATTCCCGAAGTGATCATAATAATCCAGACGATCTCGACGGGCGCGAGCGGGAAGACGGACAACCCGCGCGCGTCCTTGAAAGCGAGCCCGACCAGCAGGGTGCCGGCCTGCGCGATGTTCTCCGCGAGCACGTGCAAGACGAACTTCTGGATGTTGTCGAAGATACGACGGCCCTCCTCGATGGCCGCCACGATGCTAGCGAAATTGTCGTCCGAAAGCACTACGTCCGACGCTTCCTTCGCCACGTCGCTGCCGGCCTGTCCCATGGCGATGCCCACGTCGGCTCTTCGGAGGGAGGGCGAGTCGTTCACCCCGTCGCCGGTCTGTCTTTATGTCAGCAGGAATTACATTGGTCATGTTAGATAGTAGGTAAGGTATGTTAGGTAGTTTGCTTTTCCCAGACTTACCATTGCGCAGAACTTCTTGCGTCTGTGAAGCGCCTCGATCATTCGGACCTTGGTGTTCGGAGCGCACCGCGCGATCACAAGGGGAAGAACCGGAAGCTCGTCGACCTGGTCGTCGGTCAAGGCGTCGAACTGGGTGGCAGTCATCAACATAGCGTCTGCGACATCTGCCCTGACTAGACCCATGCGGCTCGGTAGGATACCGACTTCGATTGCGATGGCCTTGGCCGTTTCCGGGTGGTCGCCTGTTAGCATGTGCACCGAGATGCCGGCTTCGTGGCAGCTTCGGACCGCGGGAGCTGATTCGGGGCGCGGCGGGTCGTAGAGGCCGATTAAGCCGCGGAACGTGAGATTCGATTCCACGTCCGCCCGGTCCACCTCGTCCCCCTTTTCCAGGTGGTCCTCGAACCTCTTGCTCGCTAGCGCTAGGACTCGTAGGCCCATGCTAGCTAGCGCTTCCATATTCCTTGTGACGCTGGCGCAAAACTCGTCGGTCATGATCGACATCTCCTGCCCGTCGTGCTCGCAGTAGGTCGTGCAAGCAGCCACGACGCGCTCGACGGCGCCTTTGGTGAAGGCGAAGAGCTGGCCCGTGGGGTTGTTTCGGAACACGACAGACATGCGCTTGACGTCCGAGTCGAAGGGAAGCTCGGCGACCTGGCTCCACTCCGCCTTCTCACCCTGCGTAAACTTGAGCCTGTTCCAGTCGAAGCGCGAAGCGAAGACCTGGATTGCGATCTCGGTCGGGTCACCCCGGGCATTCCAGACCCCGTCCTTGGGTGAAATGGTGGCCAGGTTCGCGAGCGAGGCAACGTAGAGGAAGTCGGCCAGCGCTTTGTTGCTATCAGCTAGGAGTTGGGACGGTTCAACAGTCTCGCTAGGTTCAAGGCTTCCCTTCTCGAAGTCGATCTCGCACGGCTGACGCCTGTCAAAAGACAGCTCGCCAGTCGTGGGGTTGAAGGGCTCTGAAGACGTGTCGACGGTATAGGTTCCCATAGCAGGAATCCACGCGCGCCTCGCTACCATCTTACCCTGAGTTAATGTTCCAGTTTTATCGGAACAAATGTCCGTGATGGCCCCTAGAGCCTCCAGGGACTTGAGGTTCCGGACTATGACGTTTCGCTGCACCATGCGCTTCGTGCCGGCAGCCATGGTGATCGTCAGCACGACCACTAAGGAGGCTGGGATCATGGATAAGCCAGTAGCAACAGCGTAAATGATGACCTCTTGCCGAGAGACGAACTTATTAGCTGCCAGGACGATGATTGCGCACAGTATAGCGATGCCGAAAAGAAGAATCGCGAGTTTAGACAATTTTTTCTGGAGAGGAGTCCCCTTATTGACACCTAGAAACCGACCGATTGCGTCTGTGAATGTCAAGGTGTAAGCTTCCAAGTAACGGTACGGTTTGGCCGAGCCGTCAGGATTCCGCTTGACCGGACGCACTTTGGAGTCCTTCTGGCGAAGCACCGTTGCGATAGCACCAATTTCAGTATAGGTTCCCGTAGCAAATACTATGCCTTTGGCGCGGCCTCTCGTGACCGTCGAGGAACTAAACGCAACATTCAGCCTGTCTCCAGGCCCCGTGGCATCATCAAATGTTGCATTTTCGGTTTTACGGACTGGTAGCGACTCTCCTGTTAGGAGTGCTTCGTCTGTTTCAAAGTTAATGGCCTCGATGATGCTGTGGATCGACTCAGTCAATAGGTAGTGTAAAAAGGATATTATTGTCTTAAATAGGTAGACATACCGAACATCGGCAGGGACAGTGTCACCAATCTTGAGCTCGACTAAATCACCCATGACCACTTCGGCAGTGGGGACGACGCTGGAATTCCCGCCACGCACGATGTTAGCCGTCGGCGAACTAAGAGAACGGAGGGAATCCATTGTCTTTTCGGCTGAGTATTCCTGAAAGAATCCGACGATGACATTGAGCAAAATGACAGCAGTAACAACGCCACCTTCGATGTAGGACCCGATACCGTAACTAACAGCCATGGCCATGATAAGAACCTAAAAGGAAGTTAGCATTCATAGATCCGGATCCATGGCAACGGTACGTGAGTGAGTAGGTACATACCATGGTCATCGCATTAGCTATCTGTGCAACTACGATTTTACATGCGGATACGCCTTCGGAGTCGCCTAGTTCATTCTTCCCTAGCTCTTCCAGGCGCTGCCTTGCAATGTTGCTTGACAAGCCATTGTAACCGTCAGAGCCCAGCTCAAGAATGAGTTGATCGTAAGCCAGTGAATGA
Source organism: Hypoxylon fuscum (assembly GCA_022578945.1). Classification (NCBI taxonomy): domain Eukaryota; kingdom Fungi; phylum Ascomycota; class Sordariomycetes; order Xylariales; family Hypoxylaceae; genus Hypoxylon; species Hypoxylon fuscum. Next base: position 107,177 of record MU399856.1, on the reverse strand, counting down.
GCTGGCCGGGACATGGACTTATTGGCCTGTCCCGAGACATGGCGTGTGGACAGTCCGTCATCCCTCTTTTCCGCCATGATGGGCGGGGACTTCCAAGCCGGGAATCAGGTACGTCCTAGTCCTGTTCCGCTCGCTCGTATCCGGCCGGGCCCGAATGATCGCAAAAAGCGAGAGAGATAGGACTATGGGAGTCATGCGTATGTTGAAGTAGAAGCCGTTGCTCTTAGGAGCTCAAGGTAGACGGGGTTCCAAGGATCTAGTTAGATGAAAAGGGGTATTAAACGCAACTATCTATAGGTACATATATTTGGGAGTAATAAAGTTATGAGCCTAAAGATAAAAAGACTTTGCAAAGAATGAGAAAGAGATATAGGAAGACTTCCATACTGAGCCAAGAAGGTTCTGTAGTACTTGTGAGAGCAATTGACCCGGCAAGATCAATGTACGACTTACTTAATCTTCCTATGTTGCAATACGCGTGGCATACGGATAGCCAAAGACAAGACCGCGCCATTATCGGTGGTAAAACGCTGTTCAACGGGTTTCCAGGACTCGAGTTGTGGTTGGCACTCACGCACGGCATCTTGTACATAAGAGAGATAAAGGACATAGGAGAGAGACAAAGGGAGCAGTTCTATAGGCTAACAGACATACTTCAGTCTTGGCATCAAGACCTTCCCGTCTCTTAGGCCTATGACGAAATCGCATGAATGATATGATCCCTCGCTTCGAGGACCATTAAAATCGACGGAGCCAATCCAGGCATCCTATCAAATGGATATGTTAGGTACGGAAGAGTCACGGGATTCAAAATATCGAGAATGGGCTACCGGTCAAGAAGCCATTGCAACTCTAGTCGAAATGAGGCTATCGTGCTGGCGTGTAAAGGGCCGTGCAACCAAGTCTTCCAGAATATCCAAAGGTAGAAGGAATCGAGGGCCAAGAGCTGCGAGGGACCCGGTGCGCCAAGCGATAAGCGTCTCAGCCATTGCGCCTCCAGAATCTTGGCATATGCAACATCGAATTCCGTGGTAACACTACATATGTAGGTAGTAGGTAACTTTGCGTAACGCTGGAAATGGTAGCACAAAAAAAGGAAAGTTGAAGTTTAGACACTTGCCTCGTGCAATTTATCAAGTAAGGCATCGTTCCGCGATGCACCTGCCCCTATCCCCGCCTCGGTAATCAGAAAGTCCAACGCATTCTGCACATGGAGATTCGATCAGGCTGTCGTGGGACTTGAGCTATTTCTTTGTAGGCTCTTGATTGGGGTTGGACTACCGAGGTCGGGGCCAAAAGTAACTCACATCCATACATCCATACATCCATTGCAGATGTCAGGCAAATCGGTTTGGCTTCGGCCTATGGGCACTACATCACAGGTCAACTTATTGACGGCATATGTATGCACATATAGGTAGGTAGATTACAACGCACCTGTCATAAGCAAGGGGATACATTATGGCTTATTGCCTTATTCTTTTTGGAGTTACATTGACGCTTTGGTAGCACGGGAAGTAACACAGAGCAGACACTGTATGTATACATCAGTCCCTATGGGAAAATCGCCTGAATTCGCGCCTGTAGCTGTCAACGTGATTGGTGTTGTAATATATTATTATTGTGACCATACCGCAGATATAAGGCATTCATACGTTTTCAGCCAGCCACTTGGGCAGAGGGCCATGCGGAAGAACCTCAGAAACGTCAAATAAGCCGTCCCCATCAACATCTCTGAGCCTTATTTTCATTAGTTTCCCTATCAGGCGAAGGGTGTAAATATCTCAGAGGCAGTCAGCCAATCTCGTCGCTGTGATATATGTTGAAGCCTCGCCTCCAAACAATAGCCTGCCTGTCTAGCTTGCTGCCTAATATTCACCAAGTCCCAGCTGCGTAACCTCCTCGATGCGAAGGCATCCTCCGACGAATTGCCTTGCGGTCTCTCGATACTGCCCAGATTCGCCTTGCACGACCATCTTGACGATGTCACCGTCGTCGCTCATGACTAAGCGTCCTGTGCGGCCGTCACTCCACTCGACGCGGATCTGCGTCGCTTGGGGGTCTGCGGCGCTGATGTTGACGATTGGGTCTTCCATCTCATTGGCCTTTCCTTTCTCACCGTCCAAGCCCGCCGAGCTTCGCAGGTCCCCGATAACGGCGGCCCGGTTGTGGAACCGGACTAGCTCCCGCCTTAGCGCCCGCACGAATTTCGGTACGTCTTGCCTTTCTGGCACGCCATTGCTGTCCTTGACCGTTGGCGGAGGAAGATGCCGGGCCGCCAGAGCAGCAAGCGGTATGCAATAGGGAACCGTGTGTCGGTGGACCTGCACATGCTGAGAGTTTCGGTAGGGCCGGCTCAGCATGACATAGTAGGGGCGCATGAACCGAGAATTAGACATGACATCAAAACGTAGAGCTAAAATAGTGCCATGGTTCGCGGCGTTAGGATCCGGGTCCTGGACCTTAAAGGTGGTTACCCCAGCACATGCTCGATAGAGACACTGCTGCTTGTGGGCATAGTGCTCGTCGGCTTTTGCTACTAGCTGTTGCAACCTAGAACTGTCTCTGTCTTTTTTCGAAGACTCGGCTTTTAGTATCTGGTGTGTCGATCCAGATGACATCAAAGTGGTCGTCTGCAACTTAAGTGTTTGTCTCATGGATTCCACTGTAAAGGAGTTAACGCTCGGCTCCGACCTGACAGAACGCGAATATTGTTGTTACCTTGATATCTCAAATCTGCGATTTCCTTGTCAAGCTGTTCCTCAACAGAGGGCTCGGACGATTGCTGAGACGCCATGAAATCTGTGGGATTAACACGTCGTACACTTGAGATGGAAAAGGGTGGAGCGATGGAAAAGATTGGGATAAAACGTTGTAGAATCGGAGTGATGGAGGAACCGAACCGGACGAATGATGCAGAAGGATACAGAAGGATACAGAAGTGGAAAAGTGTAAAAAATGGCAGAAGTTAGTGTTGATTAAATAGTTATTCTTACAAGACAAAGTTTCTACAAGACGCCAGTCAGTCTTAAATTGATGGTGGAGTCTTGGCATTAAGGCCTCTTTACCAATTCGCAATTAATCCAATATAACATCGTTTATTATTATTATTATTATTATTATTTTCTAGAACGGTTCAAGTGTAAATAAAGACAAGAGAGATACTAGAGCATATTTCCTTATTTTTAAATAATTATTTTTACTACCTAGATATGTTGAATATTGAATATGTGGTTATTGGGAACAAAATGCCAAGACCCCCAAACGCCATCAAATCCGAGACTCTTTGACTTCAATCCTAGACGCGTCTTGGATGTATTATGTACCAAAATATTGATTGACGGCAGTATCGATAAACGATAAGGGTGGGGAGTACGGAGATCTAGATTCATAGTGGGGTCGTATCCCTGAGAATGGTACGCTTAGTCATATTGAACCAGGGGTATTCTCTCTCGCCATTGGACCATCCACTCTTGGATTTATTCGATCTGGACACGTCCACCTATTTTCCTGCAGTTCTTGCGCTCTCTCCAAGAGGCAGCAATAGCATTAGGCCACGATGGACTAAAGAGGGAAATGATTTTGATTGTGTATTGTAACAGTCTTTCTAGAAGTTCTTTTTGTACTTCTCTTGTTCCAATCGTTCGCTACTTACCTACGATATTTCCGTTCTCGGGCCCACTCACGGCTTCACAAGCGCGATCCCTAAGAAAAAAAAGAAAAAAAAGGCCACAGTTGCTCTACTTGTACTGTTCTTTTCTTCACTGATTGGGCACCCTTCACAAAATATATACGAGAACTACATAGGTAATCTAGGTATCTAACCTACTTGGCCATTCTATTGTATCTCGAGAGACGTACGAAATCCCATCAAGCACCAACCAAACCCTCTCCACGTTGTCTTGCGCCAAAGTACGAATGGGTGTCGAAACTCGGTCGAAATCTAGGAAAGGAGACGAGCTGTCAGTCTCGACTAGTGGCCGTGTAAATGGTCATTCAGACGGCAGCATGAACAATATGGAGTTGCGACGCAAAAATGCTCCGCCGCAGGAGTCGGCTCAGGTCACCGCCAACCTCATGGCCAGAGAATCCTTCTCTCTCGACGATAATATTCCAAAGACACCCACCGTAAATAACCACGGCTTCTTCGAACTTCCCATACAGGACCAAAGGAATTTTATGCTCCTCGTCTTGCTGTATTTCTTACAAGGCGTCCCCATGGGACTTGCCAGCGGTTCGGTCCCGTTCCTCCTCAAAGAGCATCTCTCCTTTGGCGAGATCGGCGTCTTCAGCTTGGCATCGTACCCGTACTCGTTAAAGTTGTTCTGGAGTCCGATAGTAGATGCAGTATGGAGTCCCAAGGTTGGGAGGCGGAAGAGTTGGATTCTACCTATTCAGTTGATGTCTGGGTTCGGCATGCTATATCTGGGTTCCATGATCGAGGATTTAATGAGTACGACCGGTAAACCGGGAGGTCCGACCATCTGGAATTTTACCGGCTGGTGGTTCTTCTTGGTCTTCATGTGCGCTACGCAAGATATCGCCGTGGACGGATGGGCCTTAACCTTGCTTACGCCTGGAAACGTGTCCTACGCCTCGACAGCACAAACCGTTGGTCTAACGGCCGGCCAGTTCCTCTCTTACACCGTATTTCTAGCTTTCAACTCAAAAGATTTTGCCAACCGGTACTTCCGTTCTACACCGTCGGAGGAGGGCCTCTTGAGCCTAGGCGGTTACTTGACCTTCTGGGGTTGGGCTTACATTGCTATCACCATGGGCCTCGCACTCCTCAAGAAGGAAGAGAAGACGAAGAACGAGGACGGCATCTGGGATGTTTACAAGATCATGTGGGACGTCTTGAAGCTGCGGAATATTCAGACTATCATCATCGTCCATCTCATTTCCAAGATCGGCTTTCAAGCCAACGACGCCGTCACGAATCTAAAATTGCTCGAGAAGGGCTTTGGTAAAGAGAATTTGGCGCTGACGGTGCTGATCGACTTTCCCTTCGAAATCGGTCTGGGTTACTACGCCGGCAAATGGTCTCAGGAATACACGCCTATGCGTCTTTGGTGTTGGGGGTTCGTAGGCCGTCTGATTGCCGCTATTTTTGCTCAGGTCACTGTTGCTATCTTCCCAGCCAGCGGCGTTGAGTCTTGGTATCTTCTCCTCGTCATCGCGGAACACGTATTCTCAACATTTACCTCCACCATCATGTTTGTGGCGGTCTCTGCCTTCCACGCTCGGGTCGCTGATCCCGTGATCGGCGGAACTTATATGACCTTGCTTGCAACGTAAGTTGAATCTTCGACGATATTGACCCCCTTAGCTAACACTAACAATAGGGTTTCCAACCTTGGCGGTACATTCCCCAGATACTTCGTCCTGCGCCTGGTGGATGTCTTCACCTCGGCTACTTGCCATCCCTCGACGGACAAACTCGACAGTTCGGCGTTGAGGGGCCCGCTTGTGACGCAGGCATTTTCATGCGCCGTCCAAGCCGAAAGAGAGCGGTGCGAGTACGGTGGCGGCACGTGCGAGACCATCCACGACGGGTACTATATCGTGAACGTCCTATGCGTCGCCGTGGGGCTATTGACGTTTTTCATGTACATTAGGAAAAAGGTCTTGATACTTCAGAGCCTGCCTATGAGGGCCTGGAGATTGGCGGGATCATCATCGTCATCATCTCGGTGATAATGACAGATATTAGTCTGATCTACAGTATGTATACAATATACATACAATATACAATATGAATAGGAGATACATGTCCTAGAACATATCTTGATAAGCTAAGAGTTTCCCTTTTCTAGAAGTTTCCTATTTCTTACTCTTTTGCATACCTATTCTCTTTTAACCGTCCCCTCTATTACCTCCCTTAGCCTTGGTTAGGTGTCAATGCCTAATTCTTGCAAGAGATTATCGGTGTGGTTGTACTTGATCTTGGGGGTGTCTCAAAACTTACTTGAGCCTGCCAATATTCTATTGCATTCAAGAATGCATTGTGTTGACTCCATCACAATGCCCTGACTCCTTTGTCCCTGCTCTTATTGTGTATTCGGACAGGACTTTAACAACAATGGTATTGTTAAGAAAGAAAGGATATTATCATTATCATAGATTCCCCAAGAGAAATTTGCCTATAAGTATCAAGAGGTTTATCACTTTGGCGATCCGTCCAGAATCTGTTTCCTAAGGGTATTGGAATCTTGCTTCTTCCAATCACACACAAAACATCTAGATTGCATCATGGCGGTTTCGAGTTACCAGCGTAAAAAGTGCCGTTCTTGTAGGCAACCCTTAGACCAGAGTCATCTACCGGAGCTTGTACAATACTACTTAGACCACTTTAACGGCTGGGCCGTGGAGCCTCAGGGGTCGGCACAATATGTCCTTTGCACAGAGTGCCAACTAAAGTCGGAGCGAGGCATTGACGAGGCCATCTTGGCTCTTACACGTGCGCCCGCGGACATGTTTATCAATGAAGCCCTCAACGACCTCCTTCTCGAACTAGGCCGCACGAATAAACTCCAGCGCGGGCCCGAGGCTTGCTGGTCGCCTTTCTGGATGGATATCATCGGTGTGATTAACAAGTGGCGGCACATGGTAAGTATGACCGAGATCTTCCGCACGGTTGAGCACTTTACGGGCCGCCGTCATACTGTTTCGGTTATGCACAGGCTGGCGGAACAGGCACTAGACTTGTGTGAGCAGGAACTACGGTGTGTAGAAGCAACCCACCGTATCACCTTGAACGAACCGACTAGCACTTCCCAGCTTGCAGCTAGTATCAATCGCATTCAGAGTGTACGCGAGTTAAAGGCGTTTCTAACGGTACTGGACAAGCGGATCAACATGGTGGGATTCGCTCAAAACGCTCAGGCTACGTACATGTTCAGGTAGGTAACTAGCTGCTAAGGAGGTAAGTAGCCATTCTAGATGATAGCTTGAAATATAGCTTAGAAATTGTACGGAATATTTACAATTAACTTAATACGGTGTCTGAATAATAAAAAGAGGTACAGTTATTATATTAGTTTACTTTAAATCGTACTTACCGTGATTGTGACACTTTTCGTCTGTTTTCTTTCTTCGCATGCTACTAAGGTCCCTGCCCTTTCTACCCCTTGCCACAGCAATCACTTACCAAAAGATCATATCCTGCGCACCGATTCAGTAGTATATTAAATTAAGTCAAGCCTGCTGCCAGAACATCGTGGCCTTGCCCTCGAAGCTGTGCCTATCGATCATCTCAACCTCCTTTGTGTCGAGCCTCCACCCCAAGGCCTCCACCGCCTGCTTTGCCTGCGCCGGATTCCTAATGCCCACCACAGGAAGCGCGCCCTTGCTCAGATTGTAGTTTAGCGCCACGGCCGCCACGCTCTTGCCCCTATTCTTGGCAACGTCCTCCAGCGTGCGCAGCGCCGGCTCCACGCTCGCCATGTCGTAGTTACTGAAGCGGCGCGTTGCCGGCGGCGGGTTCTGCTTGCTGTACTTGCCCGTGAGCCGGCCCTGCGCCAGCGACGAGTACGACTGGAAGACGACGTCCATCTCGCGATAGGCGCTGATGTGGCCCTGCACCTCCGGGTACCGCCGCAGCACGTTGTACTCGCACTGGTTGGCCGCCAGCGGGACGTCGTACCGCGCCAGCTCCTTGCGCATCTTGACGAAGTCCTCGAAGTCGTAGTTGGCCACGCCGACGGCGCGCGCCATGCCCTGGCGCACGCACTCGGCGAGCGCCTTGGCCACCGTCGGGATGCTCTGCAGGTGGATGTGCCCGTGCACCAAGTAGACGTCGACGTAGCCGAGCTTCATGCGTTCGAGGCTGCCCCTCAGCGCGCGGACCGGCGCGTCCGCGGAGTGCAGGAGGTTGTTCGCTGTGAGCGGGAGCACGTGCCACTTCGTCTGAACAACGACAGACTCTCGGGGCAGGTCCGCAATTAGCTCTCCTACAATCTCCTCGCTCTTCCCGCCTCCATACACCTCAGCCGTGTCGATGAAGTTGATACCGTGGTCGAGGAGTAGTTTGATGGCTTCTTTCAGCGACGTCATCTCCTCATTCTTCCACTGCCACGTCCCCTTTTCGCCCCAGGACCAAGCTCCGATGGCTAGATGAGACGCCTCGATCTCTGGTGCCTTCGCCGTTGCGATCTTGACGCGGGATTTGGCATCCGGGCAGAAAGACAGAGGAAGTGTGTTTTTGCCGTCCTGTTGAGGATCCGGACGCTTCGGCTTGCTCTTATGTAAACCCGCGGTAGCAGCCATGGCGGCCGTGAGACCACTTTGGATCTTGTCCATTATGCTAGGTAGGCAGCGAAGGGTCACGCGGCGAGACATAAGCTACTGCGTTTCCCTAGAGTTATGTGTTTTCTCGATGTCATGCTAACCATTTCTTCGGGTAGAAACGGTGAGAAGCGTACCTAAGAATATGCGTCTTATCCTGGCCTGTGATGTCATTGATGCATCACCGTCACATCTCATAATGGACCTGGTCCGCCGTCGGACGGCGGACCAGCTACGTCAATTATATTATTGGACGCGCATTTGCTTTTTCCTAAAATATTGTCAGAAAAAAAAAGAAGAAAAAGAGAGAGAAGCCGAGTAGACTCGAGAACGCATTTCTCTTTAGCTTATTAAAAGGCTAGGCTTCTAATTCAACTGCTGAATTCAACTACACTCAACTACCCTCAGTACATATATACGTACCTCATCTAATACAGATTTTGGACAGTAATAAATTTATATTTAGGTAGTAAAAGATATTTACTGTAAAGATCTAGTTGATTGAATTATACTGAACGTGGGTGTATTATAATGAGTGCTAACTAACTCAATGCTTAGTTCTCAGGATATCTGACGATCACATAATGACGGCCTACCGTAGGTGCTCTATTATTATGCCCTCTAACAAAGCCGTGGTTAGAACGCCTGTTTGATAATAACTTCCACATCCTCACCCACTTCGTCAATTGGCATAGGGGTTACTATTATTCTAGATAGTATGAGAGGACACGTAGGTAGGCTAGCATGTAGCATACCTACCTATTCATACTACCTAAGGTACTTATATAAATAGGAGATGAACTCCGTGCGGCATAATCATATCTGCCAACTCATCGTGACGTTGCGATGTAGGCACATAGGTAGCTAATTATATCCACTCCTGATCCTAGGATATACAATATTCTCCACTACTCTTTCTTTTGTAGTCGTAGACCAATTCATTATCGCAAATTTCAAGCATCTTCGGGGCCAGGTTCCGAGTTTATAATAATGTACCAGGTATCTAGGCTGTGAAACCAACAGCCTTCCTACCTATGTCCCCGTTGAGGATAGTATTGTTGCCGGGATAGCCCTTCAGCGCGCTCTCGTTGCACCCGCCGGCGAAATCTTCAGGGGGCGTCCCGCTTAAGAACGCTTCCAGCTGGCGCTTCACGTAGGCCAAGTTGATCTCTGTTGTCGGTGTTGCTGCCACATAGGCTACGCTTGAGATCCCGTCACCCCGATGCTCAATTTCGACAGCATGGCACATCTATGTGACAGAGAAAACGGAGGTATTAGCGCGCACATAATTCATCACTAGGCAACTACTCCGGAGGGTGAACTTACGTCGCAGTGCCACCACACGGTATCGCCTGGGTTCATCTTCGGAATATGAACCAGAGACTCTTTGAGCCGCAGATGGGGGAAAGCGTCTGGGCTCAACTCCTGCGAGGTATCCCTCCACACGCCCGGGAACCATGGATCTTCGGTATCAAAAGACCATTTTTCCGCATCGAGGATGTCGTCCTTATTCGCCGGCGGTTTGAAGAAGGGTCGTAGGAGCACATAAGCGATGGAGGTCTTGACATCCGGGTACAACATCAGGCTCCCCTCGTGGGGGCCCGCCGGCGTGAGCGCCGTCCAACCCTGCCAGAGACGGAGGACGTGCGAATGGGCACTGCCAGGAAAGTGTGCCGGGTTGGCTCTTTTGCGATTCGTGAGATCGTACGGATCATATTCGCCGGGGTTACCTGTCCAAACCTTCTCGTAGACCTTGCGGTAATCGGGGTCAGCCCAGCGGGCTAAGCTGCCCGCATCGATGTGCGGCCCAAGGCCCCGGAAAGGTACTCCAGGGGGTCGGATGCGTGCCGCATCGGCGTAAGCCAGAGGCTCGGCGAAGGTCTTACCTGCGTCATCGTCATCATGCCACATTTCATTGAGCGCCCGATGCAGAGCCATAGCACGCGGGTGCGTGCGTGCCTCCATCTGCGTTCTGGACCAGTACAGGCGCAGGATGAAGGGTGTCTCGGCCGGCCATCCTACGGAGTGATTAGTGATATGGAATATGAGACGAAGGCTTTTTGGCGTTGCTTACCACCGATAGCCCCTTTATTCTCTTGCACATACGTGTTGAGGTCCTCGAACCAGTCATTTGCAGTCTCTTCTGGGACGAGACCACGAATTACAAAGCACCCAACATCTCTCAGGCGCTGCTTCTCCTCATCGCCGAGCTTGAAGATGTCGTCGTAAGCCAGCTCGGGAATGGCACTGGTACGCTTCGTTGCGATTTCATTCGACAAGCTCTTCAGCTTGTCGCAGACAGCGAGCCAACTCTTTCGCAACGCCGCCTCCCCATATAGGGCCCCGATCTCTTTCTTGATCTTGATATTCTCGGGGTCCAACTCACCAGTTTCGGGCGTCATCTCGGGCCAATCCGGCCATTCTTCACCAGGGCTGGGCATGGTGTCCAGGCTCTTAGATGACCAAGAGGCTAAGAACTACGGTTGAGGAGAACGACCAGAGTTCTACATGTGAATCGGAAATCATCAACATTCAGCTTGTGCCCACTGGGCAAAAGCATGATAGCTGCCAGATTAGCGCTCTTATTGACTAAATGGGGTTCGGGAGGGCCGACCATAAAATGCATTGTTGGATAACTTGGTTATCTATCATGCCTATGGCTTATCTCCCACAGCCCGTTTGTCGGGACGGGCCGACACTTCTCTTCGCAAACCTTCAAACAGATTGGCTCTCATCCTTTCATATGCTGTCGGATCTTCCGCCGTGCTATAATGTCTATTCAATCCGGGTAACATAGGTAGGTACCCTGTAAATAAGGCCCTGAACCATCGCTCATTAAGACGAGAACCCTGAAGCTAAAGAGAATTTAGTAGAGATCCACCCCCGCAGCTATTCCCAGAACCGGTAGAGTACCCTCCATTCCCCCATATCTATCTGCCAAGACGGCGAATTGCACTGGACCGGATTCAAATCAATAAGATAAGGACGACATGGGCGTTCTATTGCGTTCGTGCCATTATAAAGTAATATGCCTGCCATCCGGCATCATTCTTATGTGACTTGAGTTAGAGTGACCGAACTCTCGACTTTGGCCCTTGACTGCTCCTCCTCATACTTTGCAAAGACTCGTTTCCTGTCACTAGACGTGATCACATCGGCCGGCGGCATTAGAGAGCATGGCGAACTCCAAGGTTACCCTTTTGCTCCTGCTATGGTGCTCGAGCATTATGTCGACAGTAAGTGCGCTGCTGAGATGGCGGAGCTATCCATTAGGCGTCTAACATCCTATCTTTCTCTAGTCACTAGGATACGACTCGTCCATGATGTAAGTATATGCAACTTTCCCATGATTTCCAATTGTTTTATATGCATCTGAAAGGACGAATGGCTGAGACACGGTAGGTCCGGGCTCAACATCTTGCCCTCTTACACGGACTACTTCGAGCTGAACACCGTGACCTTGGCGATGCAGTCGTCCATCTCCTGGGCCGGTTGCGCCGTGGCTGGCCTTTTCTACGGAAAATTGACCGACTGGATTGGGAGGAAGAAGGCAATGTGGGTCAGCGCCGTTATTACTCTTATCGGCGTCATCATCCAAACCGCTGCCCAGAACATCGCCATGTTCGTCGTTGCTCGCTTCATCGTCGGCATCGGCAACGGCGCTACATTCCTCTGCGGTCCTATCTACCTCGCCGAGATATTCCCGCACAAGTGGCGAGGCATTGGCTTGGCCATCTTTATGGACTTCTATTATGTCGGTATGGAGCAATACACCCCTGGCTCTGGGCTCTTTATCATGTCTCGCTAATAACAGTTTCTCTTGCCGTTAGGTGGACTTCTCTCCTCGGGAATTACGTACGGTACGGCCAAGATACCGACGACTTGGGCTTGGCGACTGCCTTCCATCCTGCAGGCCCTCTTCATGGTTGTTGCTGTGATTGTGTTGCCCTGGGTTCCAGAGTCGCCTAGATGGCTGGTGTATCAGGACCGCCACGCAGAGGCTCTTAATGCCATTGCAGCCACCCAAGCGGATGGTAATGTGGAGGATCCAGTCGTGCTACTAACGTACCAGGAGATCATCGACACCTTGCAGACTGAGGTGGAGACAGGGCAGAAGACCAGCTACCTTGACCTCGTTAAATCGAAGCAGAGCATGAGGAGGCTAATGCTAGCCTCATCTGTAGCTATCATCTCAATGGTCTCCGGTAAGGGAATATTCTCGGTTTCCTAAGTCTGCCCGCACGTGAACTAACCATCGGGGTTTCAGGAAATAACATCATCACATTCTATCTTGGCGCAATGTTAGAGAATGCTGGTATTACCGACACCACCACGCAGCTAGAAATTGTAAGAAGCCTACCCCGGAGTCTAGACGGGGTTGCACGAGACCAACTCGACTAACGAATACTAGAATATTATTTTGAATGCTTGGTGTCTCGTGGCTGCCATGGTTGGTACGTTCATGCTGGACACTGCTGGGCGGCGCCCTTTGGCTATCTATTCGTCGGCGTTGATGACAGTCTTCATCTTCCTTGTGGGCGCCTTGACCAAAGGTAGAGTACCGGTCTTTCAGTGTAGCTCGAAGAAGATAACACTAACAGTTTTGCTCGGAAGTCTATGGAAATGCTGAAAACACTTCCGGTGTATACGGCACTGTGGCCTGTATATTCTTGTTCCAGGGAGCCTATAGTCTAGGCTGGACACCGCTAGCTATGTTGTATCCGCCAGAAGTGCTCAACTACTCTATCCGATCAGTTGGCATGGGTGTTTACACGTTCCTCACGAACGGAGCTGGGTGAGTTCCTATCATATTCGAATAGTCTGGCAGGACATTGCATAACTGACGAGTACCATGGCAGGTTGATGGTCACGATGGCTTTTCCGATAGCGCTCGAACAGATTGGCTGGAAGACGTACATGATCAACGGCGCGTGGGATGTGCTCCAAGTCGTGTTCGTTATCATATTCTGGGTTGAGACTAAGGGAAAGACTTTGGAAGAGATTGACGAGCTCTTTGACGGCTCGAAGGCCGCAAACGCCATTCACGTCCAAGATGTCATTGAAGGAAGGGATCCCGGTCTTATCCTCAAGGGACGGGACATTGTGGTCACAAAAGATGCGGCCAATAGCATACCAGTCGAGGAAGCTTGAGTCAAAATGGGGTTGACGCTATGGGGCAACTGGAGATTAGGACGTGACTGTTAATAAGCGAGTTATGCTGAAAGTGTCCAAAAACATTGCTTAAATTCTGTAGAGCGATTAGGTCGTACAGTACAATGGGGGTTTAAAGACATAGCTGGGCACTTCACCTAGTTTCTTTTTATTACATGTATGTTGTGAATACGATGTACCTATAGTAGAGTATAGGGGATGGCCACCTTCTTAGGTACCTCCAACCTACCCAGCTACGAAACGGATGGACTGAATTCCTCGAAATGATAAATCACGGCCATTTAATGTAGACCTACGTTTGTGCTAACGATGGTACTAAAATGAACTACATAAGAAGGCGTCCCTTGTGCACGTTGTAAAGATACGCATAGGAAGAAACGAGAAAAAAAGGCAAATTGTTACCTATTGAAGAAAATTCGGACCGCAAACAAATACAAAACGCCTTCTAGGGCAGACCATCACGTGGGTTTTCGTAATGAGAGCCAGATCTCTTATCGGGAAGCCTCTTATCACATGACTCTTATCTGACAATTTTCACAAATCTTCTAGAGTTTCAAACAGAGGGTTTTTTTTTGCTAAAATTCCTTTCGTGATAGAGACATTTTCACGCGTCGCGTCCTCCAAGCAGCGGGCTTGTCAGGCAGCTATCTCGATATACGGCTGGCCCCGGGAACACAGGAGTCAGCTTGATAAGAAACCACTGCCAGAACTTCGTACCTGGTAATCACCCTGAAGTTTTGCCTCTCTTCGGGTGGTCGCATCCGCGAAAAATGTGTAAGGCACCCATGAAGTCGCTTTGAACTCGCCATATAAGCATTTCGCATGGAGGTTTAGGGCGAGAACACGCGTCGTTGTTAGCTCTTAGTGCTCTAGGCGACGGCATCGACGGGGCGTCCGGTTAGGTACGATCGGAGTGTCCGACAAGCCCCGATTGGAGAGATAAGGTGAGATACATAGGGTGGACTCACACCTAAGAGTATCAAGACCAAGGAGGAAAGATAAAGCTACCTACTTTGCCCCTGCTTAAGGTACCTTGGTTGTTTCGGTCCGCATGTAAGCAGTTCTGCCAAGCTAGGGAATTGCCTTGATAACCTACAATGGCCTTAACAAGTATTATTTTGGGGCTGTCGTCCGGTCTGTGGGCGTGGCTAGCCGGTCTGCTTGTGGTGGGCTGGTTGTGTAGATGTTTGTTTCGCCTCTACATCCACCCATTATCGGGGGTCCCTGGCCCCCGTCTCGCAGCTTGCACATCGCTGTGGCTTGCCTGGCATACCTATGTCGGGGATGAGTGCACGGTGATCTTTCAGCTGCACGAGCAATACGGGCCAGTGCTGCGAGTGGCTCCCAATGACATCGACATTGCGGATGGTGATGCTGTTGAGCCCATCTATATCGAGAAAGGAGGCTTCCAAAAGACAGAGGCATACTCTAAGTTTGACATCGATGGCCACTCAACCATCTTCTCTACGCAAACCCTGACTGCGCGCGCGAGCCGTGCAAAGGCCGTAGTGCCACTTTTCTCAACCGCATCAATCCGGAACTCGCAGCCGATCCTTGCTTCAGTTATCGACCAGTTCATAGCACGAATACAGCGTGAGGGCCGTACGGGCAACCCGATCAACGTGCTGAACATCACCCGGTCTATGGCTCTGGACGCTGTGAGTGCATACCTATTCCAGGAGCAGTACGGCGCCGTCTCGGAGAAAACAACCCATATGTCAGCATCACCCTTTGTCGACGCCTATGTCGGAGTGGGTGCCTTCTTCAACCTCCTACCTGGTTGGATCGGGGACAAGCTCATGGTGCTGATCGATATGGTGACGTCTGACGTTGAGACTGCCCATTCCATGAAGGCCATGGACCAGTATACTAGCAACTTGGTCAAGACAACGTCGTCGGGCAGCGGGAGCTACGCGAGCCGCCTACTGGAGCGGGCGATCCCTCGAGATCAGGTGCAGGTTGAACTGAAGGACTTGTGCTTTGCGGGCACTGATTCGACAGGCATGAACATGGCGATGATCTTGTGGTATTTGTGTAAATATCCAGCTAAGTAAGTCCAGCCTAGATTTCAACAATTGACCATGAACTAGCGCTAACTTCGACACCCATCATAGGTACGCTAAGTTGCGAGAAGAGATACTTGAGCGATTGGCCAAAGACGAGGATATCACCTCGGGTCCGTATCTCCGCGGCGTCGTGCGCGAAGGCCTGCGGCTGTCCTGGGCGAACCCGATCCGGTTACCTCGTCTTGTACCCGAGAGCGGCTGGCACTACCGCAACTACTTCTTTCCCGCCGGCACATCGGTGGGTGTTGCTGCTTTCCAGCTGCATCAAGACGAGAAGGTCTTTCCCGACGCACAACGATTTCTGCCGGAACGATGGCTACAGCCAACAGACCAGATGCTAACTAATTTCTTTGCCTTTGGTAAAGGAAATCGCGCATGCATCGCGCAGAATCTGGGAACCGCCGAGTTGACGCTCGCCACCGCAAAGCTGGCCCAGGCCGACTTGCTCAGGGGAGCCACAGTGGTTCAGAGTCACATCGACATACTTGAATGGTTTAACTCCCGAGTCAAAGGAGAGGAAATACTCATCCAGTTTTCTGCGTAAACTTTGCCCGGAGTCTATTACGAAAGGATCAGGTTCGCACTTAAAAATTAGAGGAAAGAAATACGAATAGAGGCTTTGAAAATATCCAGGTTCAATGCCACTAAATTATAGGGAGCTGTATGCTATAACCTACTAGCTAAACACCCTGGGTCGCGTAAAGTACAGTGGGGCCCCGCATCTAAAATAGACTGTAAGGATAAGGTACCTAAGCACTAGCCCGACCTTGTGTATTGACATGGGCACTCTTGTCATGAGACGAGGATACTCGCTAGCCGTTAAGAGAATATCATATTATTTGTTCAAAATTTGAACGGAAGCTTAACACCGAGTTTTAGGTCAAAAGATAGGGAGTAAAGACTAAAGGGGGGGTGTAAACCGATCTAATAATTCCAAATTCGGTCTTGTACTTGCGGGCTCAATTTGGACATTTATCGACTGTCAAATGGTGACTCGGCAGGAGCGCCGAAACAGAAACGACAATACGGATGCTAAGGCCGGCGCCGAAAAACGGGAGTGGGCCCCTATATCGGGATAAGTAGCGTACTGGTCATTTCGCAAGCTACCTAGGTAGGTAATTTAAATCCGTCTGAAAACAATCGAGTCGACCAAGGTAAATTCGCCCGAAAACGGTACCTTACCCAAAGCGCCACAAACTATTTCCTTTGGCTGACGCTGTTTCTTTCACGCCTACTCCTCCCTCGTTTGTGTAGTCGCTTCTAATGTTTCTAGTGACAATTCTTCGAATATTTTTCTCCATGGCTAGCACAATTCGCGGGGATGGTCTGCAGAAGACTCTTCGCTCCCTGGAAGCACTTGCCGAAAATACACAGCAACTTGATGGTGTGAGAAGAAGGTTCAGCGAATCTCCGCCGTCATATAGATCTGATTCTCAATCATATAGTTCTAGCGGAGCACAGAGTTCTTGCCCGCCTAGCGAGGAACAGCGGCTTCGCGAAAAACGAAGGTGGCAGTTGATATACGAGCATGAAGCATCGTTTCTTTCTCGTCAGTTCGAATCCCAAAGTAGTGAGGAGAGAAGACAGATCGTCGAAGTAGGTGAGAATAGAACATGCATTCTACCGGCCGGTACAAACTTATACAAACTTGCCGAGGAGAATATCAAAAAACGCTGGGTCGAGCAGGGCATCTGGAACGAGAAGTGGAAGAGCGCGGTGTTGTGGAGGTGGAGATGGAAGCACGAAGAGCCACTTGAGCCCGAGTCCGAACTAGTTTCCGGCTTGGAGACAGATGATAAGGCTTCTTCGTCATCTTTTCCCAAGTTTAGAAGAGAGTCGAAGCCAAGACAAGCGAAGCGCAACGAAGAGAAACGGCGGGCTGCTAACTTGAGGGCAGCGTGGAAGCGCGAACACGATGCGTCACGGCCATTCTATCAGTTTTTTTATCAAGTATCAAAAGAACGCGAGCGAATCCAAGAGGGATCTGGAGTTGACGGAGCTGCTATCCCAGACCCACTCGACATAAATACGACAGCCTACGAAAAAGTGAAGAATACTTGGATCAAAAGAGGGATATGGAGCCGGAAATGGGGCATACTACCTGCTATGTCATGGAAGCACGAACAACCTCTCGAGGAGATGCTTAAAGAGGAGATGGGTGATGATTATTTTCTCGATCAGCCGAACCTTCTCGGTGGCGACGGTCATGTAGCGGGCGAATCACCCTCGATGCGGAATTCAGATCATCAAGATTTTGCTATCCTTACCGTATCTCCGCAAGAGACACCTACGAGCATTGGCCCCTCCCCGTTGCTAAGCAATAATACTAATCACTCTTCCTTGGTACCAAGCTTACAACATTCCGTTTCAGAGAACAAACTCTCTGCGACGAGGCAGAAGCGGCGGCGGCGCGAGAGCCATCCATCCCAGGAGGATGTGCAAATTCGATCAGAAGTACTCACATCTATTGAGCCAGTTCAACCATCCAGGGTGCTCAAGACTCCCAGAAAGAAAGGGAACGGCTCTCAACGGCGGCCGCAACCATCGTCTGGACTGGAAAATCTGGAACGGTTACCTCAGACTACTCCTGTCCCACAACGAAGGAGCAAACACATACAGAAGGCAGAGCCTAGCAGGGCTGCAGACGCTGCAGACGCTGCGGCTATTCCTGCGGAATTTTCTGAAAGAGCCTCCGGAGCATCTAAACGGCGTGCAAAACGACGCAAGGCAAAATAGCCCAGGTACATGATGACAGCCGGAGATATGTCGCATAGCGTCTGCATGTGACTTGAAATAATTTTTGAGAGTGTTCTCAAGTTTCATTTTATACCTTTTACAAGATTCGAGTGCCCCGGCCCAGAAAAGCCAATCTATTTGAAAATCATACTGTTTTATTAATTTCACAAATTGATATCGTAACTACTTGCTTTCAGTGAATATGATTCTGTAACCTATTTCTACGAAACATTTTGGTTGCTGCTTGGTTATAACCACCCAAATACCACTACCATCTCCTCGACTACTTGCCTCTCAATTTGCACCCATATGGCCCATCCTACTATTATTTCATGTCACGACGGGTCGACGGGTCGACGTATCCCAAACAAGCGAGACATTAAAAGACCACTTCGGGGTAAGGAGGTCGGCTTCTTAGACTGCCGTCCTAGCCGTTGTAGGCAACATACGTTCCGTGTCTGTTCCTGTCCAGAATATTTGCTTCAGGTCACACGAGCTGAGGCATTGCATTTAAGACCCTATTTCAGGTAGACTGAACGCTGATCTTGTTACTGAAACGAGACACAGCCTTTTGTCCTTAGCAGTTACGCACTTAGATATCATGATAAGTAGGTACCTAGTTGTCATAAATCCTAGCTCGCCTAGGAGGTAAATGTGCTCATTGCGTTGGATACTGAGACACCTAGGCAAACCTATCAGTTGCGCAAAGACTGCGATTCCAGTTGCATGTTCTATCAGAACTAACGTTACACAGGGAACTATGTCTAAGACACTGTGGAATGCATCCAATGCTGGCATTCAATGCTATTTACCTAGGCTCACGAGAAATATGCCAAATGTGAGATTGCTAGGTGAGGCTGTTCTCAAGATATCAATACTAATAGAATAACGCCATCCGTGATTGTAGTAATATGACCTTGGCTTGCCACGCCCTATCTCGCACTGTTCCTCGACGCGATATGCTTCGCGTGCAGCGCCTCGACGGCGGGGATGATCAGGCTCTCGATCTCCAACTCGGGCTCGCCCTCCGGCAGCGTCGCCGGGTCCAGGGGCTCGTTCTCTCTGCCGCCCCGCTGGTCCGCTGCCGCGGCGCCGCTTAGCTCCTCGGCACCGCCGCTTAGGGTCTTCTTGCGGCGGTTGAAGGGGACGCGGATCCAGTTGTCGTCCTGGCCGGGGGCGACGAAGACGACCTCCCACTTGCGCGTCGACAGCAGGTTCCCGATGACGAGGTGGTGCTGGTACCTCTCCAGCGAGTACTTGGCCTTGTGCACGAGGATCTTCGAGTCCGTCTCCAGCTTGAACGAGACGATCATGCCCTCGGGCGCCCAGCCGTCGACCAGGTTTTTGAGGAACTTGGGCACCGGGTCCAGGTCGACGATGAGGCGCTTGCTCCGTGGCACGGCCGGCGACGAGTCGAAGTTGTCGAATGTCTCCTCGTCCTGTTGCGGTTCCCGCGACTCCTTGGTGACGGTTGTTGGCCCTTGCTGCTGTTTCAGCATGTCCGTCGCGTCTGTGCTCTGGATCTTGTGCTCTGCCATGCGCTCCGCTGGCACGAAGAAGTCGCTCACTGCCGCGGCCAGGTATAAGAGACCATTAGGTCCCAGCGGGCGCATCAACTGCGCGACCGCGCGTAGTTCGTACAGGTAGTCGGTGATGGTAGTAAAGGGCAGCATCAGCAAGAGGTTCTGCCGCTTGGCAGCGTTGTACTTGCGGAAAACGCGCAGCATCTTCTCCTGATGCGCTGGGTTTGCTACGACGCTGCCGTCCGGGTTCTCATGCAAGAAGTCTAAGAAGCAGTCCGTGGAGTGGCTGTAGTGCCGGCTGTAGGGCAACAGACTGAACTGCCGGTGCATGAAGATGACGGCGTATCCCGACTCCAAAAAGTACTCGGCGGATGTAGCACCTCGGGTGCCGGCGCTGAAGTTGTCGATGAAGCGCACCGTTTGTTTTTCTAGAGGCACGGTGGTGCCACCCGAAGTGACGAGAACAACACGCCTGTTTGCTGCTGCATGTTGACTTATGAATGATTCTGCTGCCGCAACATATTGCGGTAGCGCTTTAGGAGGTGGGTTGGAGCTGAAGTAAGCATTCTCAGCTATTTGAGAAGAGGACGTAGATGTGTTAGTAGTATTGCTTGACATGGTGTCTTGACTTGTAATAGAGGATATAGATGGTGATCGGGAAGAAAAGCGGGTGGTTTCCGCTAAATTGAATGTGAGACTTAGAGTGGGCGATGTGTCTTCCCCCTTTCCCGGTAAGGAAGCGTTCTGGTGATCTAAAGCTAGCTGCGACGCCATCGTATTAGCGAGGATAGTATGGATTGCAGATCTTTGCGATGCAACGATGCAGCACTGAAAGGAGACTAAGGGCCCTTGTTATATAAGACGGATAGCTGATAGCCTCGCTTCCCAATCTAGTAACTCATGCATATGCTGTTGGAACTTGCGCGGGATGTGGTTGTAGTAGTAATCACCGGCACTCCGGCCTTCAATGGAACCTCGGCCCCCGGCTCCTTTTCTTTGAGTAGCCGTGCGGAGGGCCGCCTATCCGGCTCATTTAAAATTGGAAAAAAAAGAGTACGGCAGAGAGTACACTACTCCTTCTTGAAACTTGGATTCCAAGTTCTTAAGGCGATGGCACCTAAGGAGGTATTATATATACCTACCTAAGTAGGTATGAAGCGAAAATAAACTTACAATAGGGGCTGTGTTGTTAGGATGCGTCTTGTCGGTATCTGAGTCTAAAAAGCCGCACAAATTCGAGTGAGGGTTTTTTTGCGGGATGGGATGAGACTAGAGGCTTGTGATTGATGCACTGACAATACGAGTTGTTAGCCCGTGGAAACCCTTGAGAACCAACAATATGCAATATCCAAGATCATTTAAACATAGTAGTAAGCCTCGAACGATTGTTATGTAGGTCAGCCCTTGTTTGACTTCGCCGCTGACGTGGGTTCTGTGGGGTTGCGCATCGGATGAAGGGATCAACGGTGAAGGAGCTCAGATCCGACGGGGAAGAATAAGGTGAGCTCGTGTGGGGACGGACCCCTGCAGCCATTCTTTTGAGATAAGATCTAATGCCTCTAAAGCGTGCTCAGCAACTTTATTTCTTTGAACAATTGCCTACCCAATTTAGGAGGCGTTCCCGACCACTACGCAAAATGCATAGATTACTTTGCAATAGAGGAAGCTCTAATGTGAATGGATATGAATAGGCCACTTTAGTATTAAAGCGTCCCAAGTCTGCTAAGAAGTATTGAAGACAAGTTAAGGTCGACCATTTATAGAGTGGGCCCACTAGGGGGAGTAAGACAGGACAATTCCTTGTGGCGGTTGGCATTTATTAATCTCATACATTCTTGAAAATGTAAGGAACTTCTAATGTATACCAGGAAGCCAGATACCTAGGTACTCAAAAACACGATTAAACTTCTGACCGTAAAAGTACCTTGCTGCCTTAACGTAAAATCGTAAGTCTCTTCCCCCAAGACCATCTAATTTTAATTAACCAATTTATCTAGTAACCCTCATAACTTTTTGGTTCCTTTCTACCTACAGTCCAACCCCCCAAACTCTTACCATTCCTGTTCCATTTGTGCCATTCCGATACCCATGAGCCTCCTGAGTTACCGTGCCGATTTTGCTACCTAACGCTATCCAAATACACCAACCAATCTAATGTGGTGCAGACAAAGATTACCCACCTTATGTTACCCAGGTCTAGAAGTTAGTCCAAGGCGACCAAGACCCTACACTCGCCGCCTTGGCCGCGTACATCGCGACAACGGCAATGAGCTGCGTGAGCCCGGTGAAGAGAATAAGACCCCAGTAGCCGCCATCGGCGGCATTGACAATCATGCCCGCAACCGGAAGGCTGAGTAGCACAGCTACCGAGACTACGGTGTAACAGGTGGCATAGTATCGGCCGTAGTTCTGCGTGTGGCATAGCTTTCCTACGCAGACGGGAGTGATGCTGATGTTGTTGCCGGTCGAGAAGCCGAACAGGAGGGCGAAGATGACGAGACCGGCCGTGGTGTGACCGAACGGCCACCACACGGCGTAAAGAGAAAAGACGGTAATGCAGAGGGATATCATGTTCGTGTTGAACGGCCCGATTTTATCCGCCCACCAACCCGGCAGCGCGCGCCCAAACACCGACGCCGCATTGAGAATGGGGAGGGTCTGGAAGGCAAACTTCTCACTGAAGCCGTTTGCCAGGGCGTAGCTCGAGATGTACGCGAGCGGGATGAAGAGCCCGAGCTCGAGGAAGAAGACGCCGATGGTGAGGAGGAGAAAGGGCTTTTCCCTCATGATGCGGAAGTCGGGGTGCGGGCTCGCGTTCTTGACCGGCGGCAGCCGCTTCCGCACTAGGAGGTTGGCGAAGATGAGTAGGAAAAGGCAGACAAACCCTAAGATGCGCATTGCCCATCCCCACCCCACCCGGTCGAAGAGGCTCTGCAGCAGCAGCGGGAATGCGACGCCGCCTAGGCCACCGCCGGTGCTTGCGAGCCCGGAGGCGAAGCCGCGCCGTTCCCGGAAAAAGTGTCCTATCGCTGTGATGCACGGGGTGAAGAGAAGAGACGTTGCTACTCCATTAAGAATGCCCCAGCAGAGCATGAAATGCCAGTACTCTGAAGCATGTTAGCACGGTCTCTGTAGGGGAAAAGCGTAGTAAAAGGGGGTTGTTGCTCACCTGTACAGATACTTAACAACATGACGCTCGCTACGACGCCTAGGCCGCCGGGTCCAATGAGCCACCTCGGCCCATACTTATCAAAAAGGGGACCGATATAAACGCCACAGACAAAGCACAGCGCCGTGTAGAAGGAGAAAATCCACCCAATAGTGCCCTCGTCGTAGTCGGAGAGCTGGTGCGTCGCAACGTACGTCTGGAGTGTTGCGATGCTATTCATCAACCCCAAAGAAGCGAGAAGGCCGCTCCACGACCCGAGCACGACCAGCCATGCTCGAAGACCGCCTTCGGGGTATGCTTCTTCCCCCAGAAGCGACACCCGGCCGGAGCTAACATTAGAGGTATCGGGATATTCCTGCACGAAGAAAAGATCTGGTTTCTGGTTCGGGTCAAGATCGGCTTGCCCTTTTTCTAGGTAGGTTGGGTCCCGGGCATCTGCGATAGGTTGTATTTGCGGGGGCTTGTCAGATTTCTCCGTCTGCTCTTCCATTGCACGGACTCATCTGTTTTATAGTCAAGGTTGGGTATATTGAGTTCCATTGAAGAGTTCTGAAAGACCACGATTTTCAGGCACGTCCGTAAGCTATATAAACGCAGTGGCAGACGATTCTAGACCTTGGATCTTAAGCACATTTAACATCTACGACTGCTGCCCGGCTCCACATTAAGCTTCGACGTCGACCGACGCGCCCGGGATCATCAAGGTTGCCATCCGTCCTCGGAGGGAACAGACCGCACTTTTCCAACCCCGCCTATAACCCACCTTGGCCAGTCGTCAGGCACAGAGGTGTGAAAGGCGTGATACCGCACTCGTCTGCATTAAGATTACGTCTCGAAAACTGGTACCAGGCGGCCGCTATAAGACCAGCCGCCTCCACAAGGATCATTTTACTCGGGTCTGTCTGGGGCCGGAGCCCAAACCCACAGGCCCAGAACTACCTACATGGTGCAGCTCAACACCTTGGCCCGTGGGTAAGTAATATTTTTTTCCCCGGAGAAAGGTGCTTGCTGTAAGGCACCAGTCACGAAGGAACGCGCCGTCCCTAGCCCTTGGGAGATGGAGATTGCTTGCTAAGATTAGTCAACGCCATGCACGCTATGAGTGACCACGACACTTTGTTGAGGAGATGCTGCAGCTTCAGCTAATAGGAGCCCATCCGTTGTCAAACGGCATTTCCGAGGGAAGTGGCTAGAATAGTTAGATGGCCAATTTTGGATAGGTTCATTCTTGGTCGTCTTCCACTTCCTCCATCGTAACATTTTGTGGCCCCGTTGTCGTAGATTCCAACGTGTCCTCCATGCCCGGGGCAGGTTTGAGGTAGCCTTCTCTTTCCAGGCGGTCTGCTTCCTCGGGCTCCATGAGGCCACCTTGGCCTTTGCTCTTGTCCATCTTCATGCGCACCGCAGTAGGCACGAATGCGCTGACGGCTTCCTTTCGCAAGTCGCGTACCACGGGCTTTGCTTCGTAAACTGTCTTGGCTTCCACCGGTGCAGGTGGTGTCTGCTGCTTGTTGTCGTGACCGCGTTGACCACCTAGAGGTGTGTCGTTCGCATTGGTCCGTGCAGCCCTGCGTTTCGCATACCATTGATCAAGTATCTCCTTCGGGATAGGGGGCGGCGTGTCTCGCGGCATGGGTATGCTCTTGACATCGTCCGGCACGTCGCTGTCGCTGCCCGAAGCATTGTCGCCGCCTCTTCTCCTCTTGCCTAGAACGCTACCATCGCCTCGAGGGCCACCACCGCCGCGGCTAAAGGACGGTGCCTTCTCGCCGAGTGCCTCCCTTGCCTTGGTGACCGATTTCAGATCGCGCTCTAATCCTTCTAACAGGGATTCTTCGTGCTTTGTGAGCTTGCCACCGCTAGACGCAATCTGCTTCAGGTCGTCGATCTGCTTCTGTATCCTTTCGGGGTTTCGCTTCGCGAGCTTCTCATTTCGACGAGAGGCGGCTTCTGCCTTGCCTGCGGATAGGTTATTAGCATCAGCATCACAAGCAATGTAGATCTTCTCTTGAATTAGGTTGATATACCTTTCTTGACGGCTTTGGCCTTGTCAGCTTTGCGCTGGGCCTGGACGGGGTTGAAGTTTTTCTCCTTGGGCATGGCGATTGATTTGGAGAAGGATTCCGAGAAAGATTAATTCAAGGATCAATGAGATGATCAATGGAAATACAGAAATGCCTCGAATATGTATCTTGGACAGGGAATGAGGTACGTAGTTGTGAAATATGAAATATGAAATATGGGTTCTTGCAGATAGACTTCAGCCTTGTGTAGCTTCAAATTGCATCACATACATAGGTCATAATGTGCACAGTTTAATTTGTAGGTAGGTTAGATCGCACGGTATTCGTATCTCACGTTAACAGGTTGATAAGAAAAGAAGTTGGGGAGACAGGGAGATTCCGGCAGGGCGGACAAGGCGGGAATGCACTGGCCAGGGGGTGGCACCGGGGCAAGGTTAGCAGGGATATATTAGTGCTTTGCGTACCTACCCAGGTTTTGTACTTGTCTAAGGTATCTAGGTGGATAGGTACATGACGTTTCAAAGTTAGTGGCTGCCGGGGTGACGGTGTTGACTTTTGATATGGTGCATTGAATTCGCGAATTGGAATTCAAGACCCCGCCATCCAATCTCTCCCACATCACATTGCAGCCCAATCGTCCACCCTCAACATCTCCATTCCACCAGGCATGTAATAAAAACAAGCATCTTTTTTTGGAGATCAACTTATCGTGCATCGTGCGTGCATGAGAGTTAAGATCTCTCTTGTTGGATCTTGCATATTACATACAATAACAAAAATATCACCAAGTGTTGCGAGAGCCCCTCCCTCCCTCTCTCTCACTCTCACTCTTTCTCATTCCCCACGTATCCATTATTTGGGGTTCACTCGACGCCATTGATACCTACTTACATATTCAAGTTCTATTGAAAGAGCTAGGTATGGCGAGCTTCTTATCTAACATGTTTCCCTCACAAGGACCCAAGGATGGCAAGCTACCTGCTTCAGAGCAGCCCGGCACCCCAATCAAGAACAGCTTCACCACTCCCGTCGCGACACCCCAAGGCAGTCCAAGCAAGAAGACATTTCCTCCGGGAGCCAATGATCTCCCTAGCTACTTCGACAATGCTTTGAAGCTGAATCCGGTCACACTCGATGCCCCAGCAGTCAAGCTTGGTAGACCTCAGAGTGGCATCCCTCTCTCCCCCGGCAAAGGCAACCTCCAACCTGCGGACGAAAGCTACTTTGCGAACAGCTCCTCCACTGTTGATGATAGTGTCATCCACAAGAATGGAGACTCGGCACCGGCAACTCCGTTGAAGAAGCAAGGGCAGGAGAACACACCACCGTCTAGAATCCCCGTGCGCGATTCTGTCTACCAGCACAACCAAGCTGCTGTGTCGCGCCAGGAGCTCTACCAACCCCGCGACAGCAGTAAACCAACTACACCTACCGCCAAGAAGTTCAACACGCACCGTGGTCTCAGTGCGGAGGAGTTGGAGATTCTGAAGAAGCCTAACGTCCGCCGTCTAGTCAATGTCACTCAGCTGTGTAAGCATTAGATATCCTACTACGCTAGCTATGTCCAGTCTACTAACAACTACTTCAAGACTTCTTAGATTACTACTTCGACCTACTCACCTACGTTGGCTCCCGACAGTCACGACTGAACACCTTTAAGATGGAAGTTCCCGAACCGCCCGAGACCAGCGAGGAAGAGTATAAGCAGATGTGGCACAAGTATACCGGACGAGAGCGAGCTGCCCTTCGCAAACGCCGCATTCGCCTTCGACACGGTGATTTCCAAATTCTCACTCAGGTCGGCCAAGGAGGTTACGGTCAAGTGTTTCTAGCCCAGAAGAAGGACACCAAGGAGGTGTGCGCTTTGAAGGTCATGAGCAAGAAGCTACTCTTCAAGTTGGACGAGGTTCGTCACGTCCTTACCGAGAGAGATATTCTTACCACCGCGAATAGCGAGTGGCTTGTCCGCCTCTTGTACTCCTTCCAAGATGACAAGAATATCTATCTTGCCATGGAATATGTGCCGGGCGGTGACTTCCGAACTCTCCTCAACAATACCGGCGTCCTCTCCAACCGCCATGCTCGCTTCTACATTGCCGAGATGTTCTGTTCCGTCGACGCTCTCCACAAGTTAGGTTACATTCATCGTGACCTGAAGCCCGAGAACTTCCTCATCGACTCTACGGGTCACGTGAAGCTGACCGACTTTGGCCTGGCAGCTGGCAACGTGGCATCTTCCAAGATCAATTCGATGCGCATCAGACTCGAGAAGGCCTCCGAGACAGACGTCCCGTTCGGTAAGGCCATGGACCAGCGAACTGTGGCAGAGCGCCGAGAGGGCTATCAGACTATGCGCGAAAAGGACCTGAATTACGCCAAATCCATAGTAGGATCTCCGGATTACATGGCTCCTGAAGTGCTTCGTGGGGAGGAGTACGACTTCACTGTCGACTATTGGAGCTTGGGATGCATGTTGTTCGAGGCCCTTACCGGATTCCCTCCCTTTGCCGGTTCTACAGCCGACGAGACGTGGCACAATCTGAAGCATTGGAAAGAAGTACTTAAGCGACCTGTCTGGGAGGACCCCAACTATTTCTTGAGCAATCGAACTTGGAACTTCATCACCACGTAAGCCTTACACTAACCTAATCCATGTGATCACGAAGCTAACGCGCTCTAGGTGCATCAATTCGAGAAACAGACGATTCTCTAACATTAAGGATATCCTCGAACACCAGTACTTTGGTGAGGTGGACTGGGACACCCTACGCGAGTCCAAAGCACCGTTTGTCCCCGAGCTAGACTCCGAGACCGACGCCGGGTACTTCGATGACTTCACTAATGAGGCAGACATGGCCAAGTACAAGGAAGTCCACGATAAACAACAGGCTCTCGAGGGCATGGCCGATAGAGATGAGGCGATGGGCAAGGGCCTTTTCGTCGGGTTCACCTTCCGTCATCGCAAACCGACCACGGAAGACGGTAGCCCCCGCAAGCGTATCCAGACCGACGACACGTTTGGCACGATGCTTTAGGGTGGTGGTTTTGCTGTTGGCAGGCGTGCGCTGCCCGAATTCAGGAGACGCTGAGCTGCTTTGCTCGAACATAACGGTTTTGCTGCTGGTCACACACCAAAAGATTGGCTAGCAATCAATGGTTGCTAAATGCGATACATGAGACGTTGCCACGAGATGACATGATTTTGTGGCAAAGGGGGTTCTTTTTTCTCTCATTCTTTGTAGGTTGGCTGAGAATAGCTCATTGGTGAGCAATGCTATTCGCTTCGGAAGGGCGTCGTCAGGTTCTTGTGCATACGGCATTAGGAGTTCTTGAGAAGGGGGTTAATGGAATGGAAGGCATACGCGTCTGGTCTCAATGTGCCTTGTTCCATAAAGGGAATTTTTCAGACCGACATTGAGAGAGAAAGGAATGGTTCCAGTCGTGTATAACATTGTCTCAATAGACTACTTTGATTTTTTTCCTCGGATGAGACCTACTCTTCCCGTTGACAATCAAGTTACTAGTTCAGATCGACATAGGCTTACGTTTCAAGCATTGAGACGAGGAACAAGATCCACATGGATGTCACATCAGTCTATTATAGCTGCTAAGCAGCCCATAATGACGAAAATGCTTCGTTGGTTGACATCGTGAGTTTGAGTTCACACCACTTTCATTTGTTCATTATATTCAACCTCGAGAGGCACCTGTCGATGCTATCATCAAATAGGTAATCAAGGTTTAGTTGTGTCTATATTTAGGAATTCTACAAGCTATGTAAGTGTAGGGGTAAAAAAGGCGAGAAAACATAAGCCCACGAGAAAAGGGTAGGCAAAAGAAACTCGCGTGCTTCGGGACCGGAACTTACCTGGCTTTCCTTTTAAAGCCTGCTTGAACCACCGACGAAGCTTGTGATTGGTCGTGGATGGCTTCGTCAAGCTTTTCCGGACGTCCCCAATATGCAACCCCGCGCAATACAAGCTTCCACCCTCAAGACACAGCTCTAGACTCGCATGCTACTGACGAAGCTCGAGGTAGCTCAGCCACGCAGTTTCGGGTAGATGAAGGCAGTGGTCGCGTATGTGCGTATATGCTTGGTTCATAGTCATCCTATAGTATGCGATCATGCATCGAACTAGGTGTTCAATGCTTCCAGGGCGGCAAGCTCTCCTACAAGCCATGCGCATATTCGCCTAGCTACGGGCTCAAATTGCTCGCTGTCTACTATGTATATACAAGCAAAGCACCCGTTAGGACCATTACAGGGTCACGAACTCTGAGACTAGCGCTAGTCCAGCTTACGCGACTACGTGACGGCTCTTGTAGGACCGCATACCGCGAGGGCGATCTTCCATACCCCGTCCACGTTCTCTTCCCCAGGAAATGGTCGTACATACATATGCACCATTCTCGCCTCCCTAGCAGCAGCCAGCCACCTGCATGGACGCGCGGCTTTCTCGTCAGTCGAAGGCACGTGGAATCTCTGTCCAGATGAGCGGTGGCCAGCAGAATGCCTTCTGGAAGCTTGTCCGTATACCTTACCCTCCTGCACCAACTCGTCGTGAACTCGGCCTGAGCTATTGCACAACCTTATTTCCTTTTTTCTTTCTCTCCTCTCGAGCTAAGGCTACGGCTGAGCCAATCTACGCAAGGAGTTAGAGGGGGTGAAGATCACACGCCCCGAAAGTTAAGGTAGGTTGTGTAGGTAGGCAGGTAGGCTCAGGGTGGGCGGTGCGTACGTTCGAGCGATGACGAAGGACACCACATCGCCCATTACGTGACGTCTGCTTGACTTTCCATGACACAAGCGTCGACTGTCTATCAAGTAAGTACCTAATCCATCCGGTCTTTGTTCGGCCAAAGAGAGCCGCGTGGGAAGCACGTATAAGTATATGCTTTTGCTTGGTCTCAGTTTTCTCCTACCCTCCCGTCTCTATAATAGGCCGAACATCTTATTACATTCCAGGCACTCGAAGAAAAACACTCGAGGTCCTCAATCGAAACAAAACAACAACAACGTATTCATCCACATCAATCCTAGTTCCTGATACAGCAGAAAGAAAGATACACACAAGCGAAGACAACTCGAAAGGAAGATGAAGGCATCAACAATCGCCGCCGTGCTGGCACCTTCGGCTGCCTCCGCGCAGTGGTGGAAAGGCGCTCCAGGCTGCGCTGTAAGTTTCCTTCCCCCTTCCTGCCTCACCTCCCCAGCCCAATCGTCCACATTCTGACACCTCTCACACACACGTCCGTCGCTGCCTACACAACACCACTCACCCATTCACCATCCTTACTAACCCGTCCTCCCACAGCAATCCTGCCTCTCCTCCGCCTGGGAAAGCCCCAGCGGCACCGTGACCAGCGGGTGGCCCGCGCAGTCCTCGTACTGCGACGCCGGCGCCGGCAGCAGCGTCGGGTCGTGCATCAGCGACGCGTGCACGGCCTCCGACTCCTCCACCGCGTACGAGTCGTACACGGCGCTCTCGAGCTCCCTGTGCTCGCGCTACGCCGAGTGCACGTCGGCCGGCAGCACCGGCGTCCGCACCGTCACGTACAGCGCGGGGCCCGTGACCTGGGCCGCGCCCGGCGGCTGGGGCTCCAAGGCGTTCGGCGGGCCCGGCGGCTTCGGGCCCGGCGGCGGACGCCCGGGCAGCAGCGGCAGCGGCAGCAACGCGAGCGCGAGCGCGGCCGCGGGCCAGTACTGGAGCGAGTGGGCGTCGGCGTTCGCGTCGTCGCGCACGTGGACGGGCGGCGAGGCCACGGTCACGGGGTGCGCGTTCGACGGGTCGCCGTGGTTCGTCGGGCCCGGGTGCGGGTGGAACGGGCTCGGCGGCTTCGACGGCTGGGTCGGCTGGGGCAGCGGCTGGAGCTGGGGGCCCACCAGCACCCAGGCCGTCACCTACACCACCACGGACGCGGCCGGCGCCACCACCACCGGCACCGGGCTCGCGGCCGTGGCTATGGCGGTCAGCGGCACCCTGACGACCAGCACCACGCTGGGCACGCCGTCGGCGACCGATAGCGCGGCGAGCGGCGCGAGGCCGGGTGTACAGGGCCCCGGCGCCGAGGGCTCCATTGTTACCGGCTTGATGGGGCTGGCGCTTGGCGCCGTCGTGGTTATTGCGGGTATGCTGTGAAGTAGCTACTAGCTCGATCTGGCGGTTTTGTTCTTTTCGTTATACATAGGTACCTAACCAAAAACATATATTCATTGCGACTTGAAAGTTTTGGTAGATCGGTTTGTGCGGGAGTTCGCTCTCTAGAGACAGAAAAGGGGGTTGGAAAAGGAAAATAGGGGGAGGAGCAGGCATAATAGTGTTGGTGGGTTATACAAAGGATGGAAATTGGAACCGTCAAGAAGAAAATGTATAATGTACTATCGGCAAAGCTGAGGAGAGCTGGACAGAGGATGATTAATGACTACATACGCTATATTCCAAATGCCCTGAGCCATATTCGCTTGGTTTTAAATGACCATTGCCCGCTTTCTGCGGCTGCTCTGTTTTCTTGCGCCCCCCTTGGTCCCCGTGTTTTCTACGCGCCACTCCACGTCCGATCCTCATCATTCAGCGGGAATAGGATACTCGTGCTGACGGTGCTCGCTGACGACGGCGACCCAAGTTCTTCATGTACTCGTCCTTCTTCCATCCTTGATCTCCTATTCTCGTCTTCCACCCCGTCTCTACTCTTATCTCTATCCCTGTCTCCAGTGTCCGCGTGTACTGCTCCCCTCCACCGCGGCGAATCTGACTGCTCCCCGGTCGTAGGTGCTAAACTCGGCGGCGCCATATCCCCTCCACTCCACTCCCCGCCTCCACCTCTCGCTGCACCCGCCTCTCCCAACTTCCCATCACGACCACGATCCCCAGGGTGTGTCGTCCGCGGCAGCGTCGGCGAGTCCTTGAGCGGCGGCGTCGGCGGCACCGAGCCCAGCGACCGCGCGCTCGCGTTCGCCGCCGCGAGCGCGTACAAGGTCCCCGGCGGGGCGAGCAAGTGCTCCGTGGACGCGGCGCCCGAGCTCGCGATGCCCGTGTGCGACAGCTGGCGCGCGCGCATCGGCGGCGTGGGCGGCAGCGGGATCGACGGCGGCCCGCTGGGCGGCGGCTGGAACGGCGTCGACAGCTTGCGCCGGTGCCAGGCGCGCGCGCCGAGCGCCGCCTCGGGGAGCGCGGCGGCCGCTGGCGTCGTCGGGCTCGCGCGCGCGTTGTGGTTGTTGCTGCTGTCGTTGTGGAAGCCGAAGTCGAAGAGCGCCGCCGACACGGTCGTCGGCGTCTGCGGCGGCAGGCCCCCGCGCCACTGCACCGCGGAGCTCGTCGCTGAAGGGGGCGTCCGAGGCACGGGCGGGAGCGGCGGTTTGGGAATGGCTGGCGCGGCGCGGACTTCCCCCATGAGCACATCGTACAGAGCGTCCCGGTCTGATGTGGAAGAGGGCGACTTGAGCCGCGAGTGCAGACCCGAGGTGTGGCGGCCGCCGGACTCGAGTGCAGGCGTCGTAGGCATGAGGTCCTTGTTATTAGTTGCGACGCTGATGTGCCTCGCATCGTCGTCTCTTTGTCCACGTCCGCTCTTCCTGTGCCCCTTCTTCGTGTCGATTGCGCTCGGGATCGGGCGCCGCGAAGACCGCTTTCCCTGCGACTTGTCCGACTTTGTAGATACGCCTCGCGTGAGCGCGTCCTGCTTCTGCTTCTTCCGCTTGTAGGCCCGGGTGCACAGGAATATGAGTGCGGCTAGGATGATGGCCCCTGAAATAGTGCCCGTTACCGCGGCGATAGTGGACGAGGTCGCCGGTGTGCCGGGTGAGCCTGGCTCCGGCGAGGAGGATATGGCTGATGACGACGCGGTGTGAGAGGAGGGCCATGATGTAGTTCCTGCTAGTCCAGTGGTCTTAAAAAATGCTCCCTCGGAAGTCTCTGGGGACTTTGACTCGACTTCGGTAGGTTGTGACACACCTGTGGCCTTCAAGACTGCACTCACGGCAGTACCCGACGAAGATAATAAAGTTCCTGTAGCCGGATTGCTGTTATCCTCCGAAGCTTCGTCGCTATCGCCATTATTATTCCCGTCGTTGCCGATGTTTTCGTCGTTGGAGCCCTGGCCAGCACTACCATCTGGTGACGAATTCGGCTCGGTGGCAGCAGCAAGATCGTAAATAGCGATCGCATTAGCTCCCCCACACGAGAGCGTCGTATCGCCTGTGCATGGTGTCTTGCATTCGTCTGCGGAGATTTCGTGGGCTCCAGGGACTAGCCGTGAACCACAGAAGCATTCTCTAGAGTCCGGTCTGTTAGTGTCGCGTGCACAAGCAGAATAGGCACTGCCTTGCCAGCAATGTGCTCAGGGTAATAGCCTACCTTCCATTCTTTAACCCCGCGTATATATAATCATTTGAAGCGTCATTTCGGAGTCTCAGCGATGCACAACCGTCCAGGCAAGCGTCAATTGTCAACTCATCCGGTGACACCGCTGGTGCCGTGTAATCTTCCCCTTGCCCAAATGGGTGCCCCCCTCTTGAATTATCATCCGGTTGGCTATAACATCCTAACAGCAAATATGTAGAGTCCCCCGGTGCTAAGGTGGGATTATATGCTATCGTCGTTGTAATAGTGATCGTTGAAAGATGTACCACGGGCGAACCTAACACTCCTAGTTCTGATGTATGCCCTCCCATCAAATTACCATCACATCGTGACGTAAAAAATAGCCTGCTCCATATCAGAACCTGGAGACAGAACCGCTTCGACCTGAAGTCTGTCGGAAACATGATCGGCGTCGTGTCGACGAGATTCGCATTTCGGGCGGTAAGCCATCGTGTATAGCGCCTAGTAGGCCATCAAGTCTCGGTAGGGGTTTTGTCATTTTCGTCGCCCATCTCGATCAGTCCGCACACAAAGGAATAGTGTTCGCCATCGAGTCGAACAAAGAGCCGTGCCTCGAATGCGGCTTTGTAGGCCCATTCCGATCAATGAACCAAGCCATTACCCCACGTCGGAAATCTCTCTAATTCTTTAGTGATAAGAAAAAGCGCAAGTCGAGATCGCCCTTGACCTTATCATGAGGCATACGACGACTCTCAAAATAGCAGAGCAAGGGGCGAAACACCAGGAAAAAAGCTCGGTTTTGTGGACAAAGATGGATGGCAAGACAACTTTATGGGATTGGACAAGACTCAGGAGGCACATAGATGTCCGTGTTCACATTTCCTAAGATAAGACTTTGATTGCGTGATAGGAGAGATAAGAATGGATCGACGGAGAGGAAGAGCCTCTTGCTGAGCCTACCATCTAGCGGTGTCGTCGATATCTCACTATCTAGATCTGTTTTAGATACGCGTATTGGACAAGCCCACGTTCCCCTGATAAAGTATGTACATGTCGCCCCCGATACCAAGGCTTCAGATAGGATAGATCAACAGCTGGTGTTTGCGCGAGCTCAGATAAAAGCAGCGTTTCTTTTTATAATCGGTGGAGCAAAGAACCTTGATGGCGTAATTAGACGACATTCTGACTTGGATTTGCGAATCATTAGGTAACAGAAAGACGGAAGCTCTCGTGACAACTTTCCTAAAACAAATATAAAATGCCATGGGCCGTCCCGTCTGATTGAGAGTTTGTGCCCTGAAGGAGCATTTTCACTATCTGAAGAGCTTTGACATTTAGGCTATCGGCTTCGAAATAGAAGCCATCTAATCTTAGTCACCTTCCGCATTTGCGTGCCAATAAAGATAGGCATGATAGGCATATCTCCTAACCTCGAAGACGGGCACTTATCCGCCGTCTATATCTTTGGGCGGCCCCCAGAACTGATTACATAGACGAGCTGCTCATTTTCTAGCCTATTGAGCTTACGAACACCTTCGCTGCCAGTGCCGTGGATAATAAGGGAAAGTCGTATACAAAGCTTGGAGCTCGCCGTCGCATTATTTATACGTCTACGATGATTGGCCAATGGTTCGACTACTCCACGCGGGGTCTCGCTTGAAGGATCCGCGCGGCGCCGTGACACTCGAAGGAACGACAATCAGCATCCGTTTGAAGCCATTCGAACGCTTGTCGGACGAGAAGCAGGAGACGATGGGTCGCACAACATCATTCCTACACGGGGGAATCGTTCAATTAGCAGCAGATGACCTCACGATCAACCGGTGGTTTTCCTTCCTTGCCCATCTCGATTCTCGTTGCGACACGACCCGCGAGATCAAAACCCCCGCGTCTGATGAGCCAGCTGACGACCCTGTCGTGTTTTCAACCCTGGAAAAACCCCCACGCTCGGTTCATCTCGTCTATTGGGCAACCCCGGTCTAGCTACGATGCTGTCGGCGGCTAGAATGGGAAACCGAGACCGCGCCGACGCCACGAGAGTGAAAAATTCCACGAAGAAAAAAAAAATCCAACACTGTAGACAAAGAATGCCTGTTCACGTGGTTTCGATCTTACCTACCTTACTTACACGTAAAATAATACCGCAATGCCTATTTGGCTTGCATTGAGTGGCTGCCAACCCTACCTAGTTCTAGACCAACCAACCATCCCTCCCTCCTTTGTTCACATTTTGGATTCCCCCCTTCTGCAGCCAACATCTTCAAGCTCGCTGTCTGTTAGCCATTGAACCCGCGGAGACTGTTCCTAGGATTATACGACTCCTCGGGCCGGTGCCAGGAAGAGAGAAAAAAACGACACGACTAGCCCCAGAACTGAGAAGCGGCCGATTTAGTACGGCCGAGATCGACGGGCCTTGGGACCCAAGGTACAATAGTGGGTAGTGGATCGGTACCGAGCCCTGTAAGTGCTAGTGAGCAGTCGTAGGCGGCTTTGTCATGAGCGCTCGCCGAAATGCAGAGTATTCATTGGTGGTAAGCTCTCGGCCTCTTTTTTTTTTTTTTTTTTGACTACCTTAATTCCCACGACTAGAAGTCAGTGGCTTGAGCGGCTTGCAACGGTTAGGTTCTCTCGAATGTGACCCGTTTATAATTAGACACGGTAGAGTGGACTACTATAAGCTTAGTTAAGCTATTGTCATCGTGGTCCTCCCCCCTTGCCTTGAATAGTATCAGTTCGACAGCCCACGATGACCTGTTTTGATGTCGAGAACGAGGTAGAGTGCCGCGATAGTTTCTTCACCTTGCGCGGCAACTGCCGAATTTAGACCGTTGAGCCAGTTTGATTACCTGAGGCGCATTACACTATGTAACATATAGTTAATAAGCCTTGGAAATCCATTACTAGTAATTGAGGCTATTTTGGACGTGTCGACCCACTCCGCCGGGTTTTCAGGGTCCTGGCCCAGTTCACGATCTTAATAATGCAGGGCCCGGCTGGACTAGGTGCTCCTTGAAGCACTCCGTGAAATCGCGCTACGATGGATATGGAGAGGCCGTATGCAAGTTGGGACAGACGACTATTCAGAGGGTAGACGTCGGGTGGCGTTGCTACCTACCATACATATATGTACTACCTACCTAGGTAGGTTATGTATGAAATCTTCTAGACCAAACAGGAAATACGTGAGAAGCCCGCGTCGAAAGCTTCTGTTGCAGCGAGTCTGCACGATTCTAGACGCAGCCAAGTTCCAACGTCGAATAGGAGAAATCAAATAGACTTTCCAAAACATAAAGAGTACGCGGATGTCTGCCCTAATAGGCCCTATATTATGGCCCCATATTACCTCGTACTAGGGATGGTAGGTAAAGGTACGAAGTAGGAAAATGGGCGGCAGCTTTATATCGTATATAGGTAGTCTTAAGGGTCTGACATGTGACAGGGTTCAAGAAGTGCAACTCGACTTGCCAATGAGCTTTCATAATGACAAAAGCGTAGCAGTTGACATAACTCCATCGATGGAGGTTGAGAGATCGATTCGTCCTACTTAGCAGCTTAGGTTCAACTTCCCAATGTTGCACCAAGCAGCGCGTGCAATGCGTACAATGATCGGCGTTTTCTGCTTTGCTTGCAACGCTGAAGGGTTCAAATCTGGGTAGTGGATGAGATGACTGACTTACTGCCGGGCAGCCTTACTCCCTTCAGGTGAAAGATGAACTTCAGTAATGCAGCTAACGATCACTGAGGGGCTTCTGGTCCACTACCACGCGAACAAAAAGCAGCCAACTAGGTCTTGGCGATTTTGCTAACGGTTTAGCCATGGCAATAGTGTTCACCAGTTCACGGCGGTTTTCGTCATCTTGTTTCAAGCAGCGGGGGACGCCGGGGAGCCGGAGCCATCCCCAAGAAGCTCTCGCGTGCGCTTAGACCGTGTGGAAAACTCGCGAGGCTGACGATTTTTCCCGCGTTGTACTGTATGTAATTACCTAGGCCGTTAATCTAATACTGACAAAGTTGGATGAAAGAGGATGGTATCAACGAGCCGTCGAACTTACCTTTACTACCGAGTAAGAGTGAGGAGACTGAGGCATGGACCAAATGTACAATGTTGCCGTAACAGTCTTCATATAAAGTCTTAGAGGCGGCAAATAGACTTCTTATTGCTTGTGGACTGTGAACGAGGAGCTCGCCGCTTCTAGATGACCCCGTGAGCCACACTTTTGCTCATTTGCTTAAAGTTGCCGTCTCCCACGCTTTCGTCAGAGAGGCTTGAGAGGGGGATCAAAATGGCCCGTGGGCTGGGCCCTGGCTCTGCGCTTGTTCTTGCGACACCCTATGTTCAAGGGTTCGTACAAAAAGTGTGGGGGTTCAACCATCTGCCCCATGCACGACTAGGACCCTTGTCATCCTTGTCGGCTCATCCCTGCCTTAGAGGCGCCATTGCGCGTCGCAGTACCCTCTACTTCGGCGGTACATGAGAACATCAATATGTATGTAGCTTCATCTGTTGCGAACCCTTTCCCACATCTGCAGCCTGTAAAAAGATGTCTTGTCTCAGTGAGAAGCTATGAGTGGTCTGGGTTTTCGACGCTCTTTCGACATCGGAACTGAGCTGACCGGTTCTGGATCGTGAGCTTATTCTTTTCTTAAAATCGACTACAATTCAACATGTTGCTGCGGCTTCGTTGTTTCCGACATAGGATCTCTTGCCAGGACATGATGGATTGTGTATTACACTCCAGAGCCAATGCACCTCAGGGACAAGGAAATCACATGTAGAAAAATATACCCAAATCTTCCCGTGTTAGCTACATAACATACCTTACCTAGTACAATTTACGATGGACCCCACTTCGGTGAAATTCTAAACGTGGACAAACTCTCTCCCCTTGGGCCTTGAGACCTTGCCGTGCTCTGTAGGTAATACATACATGCCGCTAGCTACATGTATTGACAGTGCCTTAACAGTATAACGAATCCTACATGCATTTAAAACGTCTAGAGCTGCCCACGTAGTTGGAAGAAAGCTCCGCTACATAGGTTAAAGAACATCCTCATTTGAAGCCAGCTTGCTTGGGCATGATGAGGCTGGTAACACAACCTTATGCATAGTCCTTTGCCGTCGAATTGGATCTCGAGAAGCTCTTTAAACCACCCCTCCTATACTTATTAATGGACAAGGCGAACATTGTCAATGGATGACATGACACTGTTAGAAATGAATCTCGCATTGCGGCTTCGGAGCCATCAACCTGTGAGTTATCCCCCCATCGTATACCTTTCTGAGTATACTCTTGACTCTCTAGGACGAGCTCGTACCGGCTTTTCCCGAGGCCCCATCCAAACTTCCCACGAAGTAAGCATAGCGTCGATGCTAGTACGCACATAGGGCCTGAGTTGCGTTTATACTATGTACATACATGCCTAGTATGATATCTAAGCAGTCAAAATCCAGTATGAAGCGTCAATCCGAGTCTAAAAGCAGGCGCTTCTGCTCCACGAATCGGCCTTTGACCGGACGATACTCTCATGATATATCATAGTATCACGACCCTGAAGGAGCCCTACCCATGCCTTATCTTCTGTGGTAGATATCTTATAGTGACAAACCATGTAACGATCATGATCATGCAGCTTGAAGTCACAAAAAACTAGCTATTCAACTTCATCTTCGGGATTGACGTAGCTGGTGTTTTAGCACTACCTGCTATAGAAGCACCTAGGGACTGCTGCGTAACTGGATAGAGGTATAGATGGACATTGACTAGGCTATTGCTAGGTGCCTACTGACTATACTAGGCAGTACATGACAAAAAGAGAGCTGGCTGTTGGATGAAGAGGGGCACAGTTGCAGCTGGAGCGGAGGACCAACCCTCGTCAGGACCTAAAGTCTGCTATAAGTACTGGGTACTGGTCAAATACCTGACACCGAACTCATGTACCTAACCTAGCGCAAAGAGGGAACTTGGACCTTTCATGGGCCCGGTCCCGGTCTCTTTCATCCCAATTTTGCCTGTATGATTGATTCCACCCCGACGTAGGTATGGTATGTATGTCATGGTATTATTAGCGTCCTCATTACTCGTGTCGTCAGTCAACGGGGTTATCCCTGTTTACATGCGGATAATTGTACCATTGAAGTGATTGTCTTGAATTGTCTTGAAGACCCTAGCCCAGTCCTTTAGGGTTCTGTTTAAAGACCGTTGGAGGTGGAACTTGAAAAAAGGTTACCTCTCAATGTATGTGTGTGTAAAACGTCCAAGTACCCTGTTGTATACTTTTCTTGCTGGTACATACCTTTACCCATCTTTCACCCGACAATGTTTTCTCCTTCTACAACTCTTTAGATATGCAACCAACCTAGTTCTGACTCTTTACCAGACCTGACAGGACCAGATCATATTATTCATAACCTTAGATTCACTTGATTCAGAACGTGGAGGATACGTACACATAGTATATCCGTTGTAGACACTAGGGATTACGGAAGGCTGTCCGAAGTCAAGAAAGAAAAGGTACAATACGTTACTCTAGTGTAAATGCCCATTGGTCGTCAGAATACCTGTACCAGCTGTACCTATGTAACCCCCCACCGGTCGAGGTCTCTTATTTTTAATTTCGGTGCAGATCCACCCCTCGCGAGTCTCGCTTCGGCTGCATAGGAGCTTTTGGGGTCTTAGGTGCGGAGGCCCTTCAAGGAATCCCTCGAACTCCAATTGTCGGCGTGGGATTGGCCCAAGGAGAACTGGGGAGAAGAAATCGTCCATCACCCACACAAAGCTGTAGAAATGCCCGCCGCCCACTGAGGGACGCTGGAACCGTGGATCGCCGGGTCCCATGGATACCTTTTTAACTAGCACCGGAATCTTTCCCAGCCTAGCCTAGCTCTTTTTAGTGAATGAACAGTGAAGAAGGGACCCAGGCCTACGGTGGATGTTCTTCTTGTTCAAGGAATTACCAGCATCTTGCATTTGCATTCGCATCCACCACCATTACACACACCCATGTCACCCAGCCAAAGCCGAACCAAACTGCCTGATGAGTTGAGTGACCATCCAATCCACTCACCTGTGTAATAATTGTAAAGGGCAATGCGACAGTGAACTTCCCGAGTTGCTATTGTTGTTCGTCGTTGCTACTCTCTTTTTTTCCTCCTCCGCCAAAGGTAGAGAGCATCGTACATATCGTACATCACACATCACACCCCCTCCATCGACGAAGAAGTTTTCTACTGTATGTACCTACCGTAACAGCACATACACGACGGGACGACAAAAAAAATAAGAAGAGCAAATCGGTACGCGCTCGACCACACAAGCACCGGCTGCTTCTTTTAATTCTCTCTCTTCCTCCCTTTTTTATCTTTTACTTGGCTTGCTCGCCATTCATTTCTCCCAGGCGCTAAAGAGTTAGGGGCCGGGTCTGGGAGACAAACTTTGGATAGCGTTCAAGGTTCGGCTTGTGAAGGAACTTGGACTTGGGCTGACAGGCCAAACCTTGGAACGTGGGGAAGTCTGGGAAGGTCATTACCACCTGTAATACATACGAAATCATTTCTCCAACTACCTACCTACCTAAGTATCCTATCCCCATCCTGACCTGACCTTGAGGTATCCGAATATACGAAAGAGAGGGACCTCCATACTCTTTTTTCTACCAACACAACCACCCATCATATAGCATGATGGCCGCCAGCACAACGTCGCCAATAGCCACCTCGAGTCCTTCGACTGCTATGAATCCCACAACGACAGAGCACGACTTTCGCTTCCCGCGAAGGCCATTCGATCCCGCCGATCCCACGCAATCGAATAAGAGCGAGAACAGCCCGGGAGATCTGCGCATACATGAGCTCAACTTGGATAATTCCGCAGCCAAATTCGATTTTCTACAGTCCATGGCGGTATTCCCTAATTTACAGAACGGCATGTCGGAAAACAACCACCAGAGTTTGGAGGAGATGCATCAAAGTGATCCGCTTGCTATGCAAGTCTGGAAGTTCTTTCGCAATACGAAACTAAGCTTGCCGAGCCAAGGGCGCATGGAGAATCTAACGTGGCGCATGATGCACTTGAACCTCCGGAAGAGACAGGAGGAGGAAAATGCTCGGTATGTTGCTTGTGTGTTAGCGCATCGCGGCTCTAACCATCTTTGCAGTCGTACCGCTGCTGCTGCTGCTCGTGAGACCGGCAACCTAACAAATAATAATACTAATGCCCCCAGCGGTATTGCGCAACTTAGAAAGACATCGGATCAATCCTTTTTACATGCGGATCCCATGAATCTGGACGATTTCATCTTTCCTGAGAATGTTGCGACTCCGGCCGGATTGGCTGCGACGCCATCACCTGATGCGAATAAGCAAGAGGGGGACAAGCTAGCTCATACCACCACCGCCGCCGCCGCCATCCCTATTAAGTCCCGCAAAACTTCCTCGCAGCATTTCGTACCTCAATCGGTTCCGGTGCCTGCTCATCAGAGAAATCAAGACGAGTTTGCCTACGTCACTCGACACCACCGGAAAACCAGCATCGATGAAAGAAGAGTAAGTAAATCTGAATTGCATTTGTTTGCTATGGTGAACCAATTGAAAAATTGCTGTTCCCATTCATAAAAAGCCTCCTTAGATTGATTATACCATCTCATCTTCGTCCTCCTTGGCATATCGAGAACTAATGGCAATCCTGTGCTAGACCCGGAACTTGAAGCGTCCCGCCAACTTCTCACCTCACGTCTCTGCTCTTAACAGCAACAACTTTGCCACCAATGAGTTGGATGCCGATTCTGACCTTCACGAATATTCTCTAGATAACCCTCATGCAAACGGCAACGCCCATGTGCCTCACCAAGGTGGTGTTCCCTTTCCTCTTGACACCTTCCCCATGGAGAATGACCCCATCATCACATCAGCCGGACCTTTCCAGCAGGGCTTCTCCTTCTCGCCATCGACGTCACCAATGGTTCCACATGGCCCCTTTTCAAATTTTTATAATCATCACAGCGTCGCTTCGAGTTCGGTGAATGGTGCAGAGTATTATTCTCCTCCGGGATCCGCGTACCAGTCTGCCGTTTCTACGCCACATCCCATGGCCGAAAACGAAAACACAATGTTCTTTGGCTCGATGGACATGCGCCATCAAAGAGCACAAAACTTCCGTCCGGGCCCGGGGTCCATGAGAAACCAGATGAGCCAGCAGTTCATGCACCAAGCTAACGGTAACTCTATGTTCCCTCCTGCCACGACTGGGGCGGAATCGTCTGCACCATTCACGCAAACTCTCAATTTCGGGCATGTTGATCCAAGCCAGGTCTTTCAACCTGATCACCCTGTCCGCTCTCCTGGAAATGGAATGGGCCATGAGAATATGTTCACTTTTGGGGTCGAATCCGACAACGAGGACGAGGAAGGGGGTGCATTTGCTGATCGGAACATGGGAATGCAATTCTCACCTGAAAATGAGGCGGGGATGGATATGAGCAACCAAA
This sequence comes from Hypoxylon fuscum, assembly GCA_022578945.1. Classification (NCBI taxonomy): domain Eukaryota; kingdom Fungi; phylum Ascomycota; class Sordariomycetes; order Xylariales; family Hypoxylaceae; genus Hypoxylon; species Hypoxylon fuscum. The sequence goes on along the minus strand of MU399856.1, from coordinate 64,397 downwards.
ACACCTTGGGATGGGATGCTTCTTTGCCCGGGCAATTCAGTACACAAGCTGCCCGCTACCCCGGTGGCCCCCCTCGCAAGCAAGTCACAATTGGAGGCACAACCACAGATTATCTAGAGTCCGGCGATTGGGATGGCCAAGGCAGTCTGCCGCGTTCTCAATCGTTCCGGGCAGCCGGTGACAGACGTCAGAAAATTCCTCGTGTGTCTTCGACACCGAACGCCAATATGGGTGGCCGCGGGAATCCATTTGAAAAGTTGGCCCAATCGAACCCCAATTCTCCTCCAGCGGATATGGGCACTGTCTCGGGTTTCTCCTCGGTAGCACCCAGCAGGCCTACTTCCCCGCCTGGTTCCAAGCATGGCTCCACGAGCAACCTGCAAGCTGCCGCGGGAAACCAAGGAGACGGGAACGCACCCACCACCTGTACTAACTGTTTTACACAAACCACACCGCTATGGCGTCGCAATCCGGAAGGTCAGCCTCTCTGCAATGCTTGTGGGCTGTTTTTGAAACTTCACGGAGTCGTAAGGCCGCTAAGTCTGAAGACCGACGTTATCAAGAAGCGCAATCGTGGATCTGGCGCAAGTCTCCCTGTTGGTGGAACGAGTACTAGGTCTAAGAAGAATGCCGGTAATGCGTCAGGCACCGCTTCTGGACCGGCATCACGCAAAAATTCAACTTTGACTATGTCAACTGCGAATAACACGACACAAGTAACTACACCCCCGTCGGCGACGAACAGGGCCGGCAGCGTCAACGAGGGTGAAAGTCCTGCCAGTGGTGGTGGTTCCGGCGGTAACACGGCAGGTAGCACACCGACGAGTTACGCAGGCTCTGCTACCGGCGCAGTAGGCGGCAAAGGTGTTGTACCAATTGCAGCAGCTCCTCCCAAGAATGCGCCAGGACCAGGTGCCGCCTCACTCCCACGTAATATCAGCACCAGCGGTTCGTCTAAGCGTCAACGCCGTAGTAGTAAGAGTGTCGGACCAAACGAATCATCCAGCGGTATGGATGTGGACAGCCCCGAAAACTCAACCGGCTCCAACGAAGCAGCTCGCTCCATCGGTTCCTCGGGAGGATTTAACGGCATGTCTAACCCGGGAAATCTGGGTCTTGCCAATGGTTTCGGCATGACCCAAAGGCCGATGATGGGACCCGGCATGGTCGGAATGTCTGGGGCTCCTAGCGGTGTGGTGAACTCTGGCTCCGGAAACGGCGGCATGCAAGAATGGGAGTGGTTAACTATGAGCCTCTGATTTGCTTAGGCGAAGAAAGATTGCGCATATATGCAGGGTATTCACGATATGATTTTGGATCTTAGCGACTTACGCATCAATTGGGCGGATTTGGCTGAATTCTACATGGAGGATATCTGATTTCGAGTAAACATATGCGACACGAGAAGCGGACGGACGGGCGGACTAATTTGTTACGAACACTGGCTCGGCTGAACTCGCCGCAGCGCAAGGGATGAGTAATTACGACATCGCACATACACCGGCGTTGGGTTGTCTAATGTCTTTTTATCACCGAACAGCCATTGCTTTTCGACATCGGTTAGCCGAGAGAGTTTTCGTGCAGCGCCTATGATACCGTTCCTTTTCGATCACTAGCAGAAATCTGCGCACCGGAATTTTGAGTCTGTTTTTCGAATTGTTTGCATTGGCTGGGTTCTGATAGATCGGAACGTGCCCCCGGAAGCTATTGTTTTGCTTTTACGTCACGATTTCGTCGAGATTAATTTTATCTCCATTGCTCTCGCCCAGTACTATTTGCTTACACGATATCGTTTGGGCTACTATTGGGCACTCGCCCATCATAATATACAACACGACAACGCCCACGAGATCGCAAGAATGAAGACGAAGCTCCGTTGCGGATCACGTCGCGGCAGTCTTTTTTCTTTGATATGACGGTACTCTTGGTATGGATGTCTTGCTTTTGGCAGGGGGGAGGATAGCGGATCGGTCAGACGCGCCACGAATACTTGTGCTATTTATTGTTTTTCTGTTTCCTCGTCGGGTCAGAATTTCACTTGGGCAGGGATATGTAGATATGGGATTGATACCAATTGTTGTTGTTGTTTGTAGACAGGCGCAGGCCACCTGCGGCCCCAGGACCTTGGGAAATCATAGCTGTCAGGCTATACGTACGAGGAGACGGGCAGACCGGCAGACCGGTAGAAAGGCGTGTTCAGGGGTTATTCACGATACTGTATAGGTACCCAAGTAGACAGACGGCCGTCATGATGCTAATGAGACAAGAGCGTCCAGTGCGCACGCGACTTACATCTCTCAACGAGCAGACTACCAAACCCCCTGGTGGATATTATGCCGCGCCCGCGGATGCTTATGATGATACTCGCTGGCCTAGGTAGACAGACGTTAGAGGAATAATATACCATTCAAGCCAGATACGTATATAATATCTAAACCCGAAATTTGATTATAGAAGTCGTCCATATCACTACCTAGGTACCTAAAATACGTTGCTTCGTAAGATTGGAGGAACCAGACAGCTCTTGTGCCTCTCCTTTCCGTCCCCTCGGTGCCGCGCGGCTCGCCTCGCCTTTCCGGCTTCTGGAATGAGCGGAAAAGGCAGGAAAAGGGGGGAAAGGGGGGAGAGAACCGGCCTTGGCGTTTCCCAGTAAGCAATATAACGAAACGGGTGACATGTCGTGCTTGGCGCACATGTAAGGCCATTACCGCCATATTAGCCGGGCGTGCTGTAGGTGTCTACGTAGTAGGCATGCATGCTAGCTATACGCACGTCGTCCGTTTTTTCTACAGGGTGGGATGATAGTCGAGTGTAGATCATAGTATAGGAATGATGCGGCTCTTGAATCTAGTTTTTCTTCCTCTGCTCTTTCAAGATGGTTCAAAGTTGTTCGTGCTCTCCCTGTTCCACCCGGGCCTTTTGGATGTAAGCATGTAGGTAGGTAGGTAGGTAGGTAGGTAGGTACATACTACGATCTCTTAATGTATCTCATAAACTACTACGGTAACACGATGTCTTGCCTAGGTAACACAGTGGGTCATGCTGCTCACGATAGCCTCAATAGACAATCAAGCCCAATCTCACGATATTTTCATATTGGACCGCTAGTAATTTATAAGTACATGCTCCTACAGACCCCTATCCCTCCCACCACGTGGCTACTCCCTTAGCCACCTACTGAACAACTCTAGCCCTCTCATTCTGAGATAACGGCAGCGGACGAATATCAAGGCTTGTATGTAGAGCCATGAGCGAGGTGTAGTCAACGGCCAGGCTAAGCGGCTACCGATTACTTCATAGCAATGCTGTATTTGAGGGCTTATGAAGATATCGTACAGAGAGACGACGATTGAAGAGCCAATATCTTTGTTGAGGGCCTTGTCATCAAGGGGTTAGGAAGGACGATTAATGATGATTCTTGGGAAGCCATTGATAATAATGACTTTGAGAGAGGGGGGTCTTGGCTCAAAAAGGCTTGAGCTAGATATGTCGGGCCACCGCGCATGGTGTTGTACCCAGGCACACTGTCGCCTAGAGACATGGCGAGCTCTGGTAGAGAAATTCAGCCAGGTAGTTGGACGTTGCATGCGTTGCTTGCAATTGGATGCTCAGGCCTTCATCGTCTGTGTATCGATGTCCGTTTCTTCCTTGCTCTTTCTTTCCTTAATCGCAAGTCATACGGGGAGAAATCGCTGAAATCTTGCCAGTAACGTAGCGCACTCTTGCAGATGAACATTGTTTAGAGACGGCGGCGACCACCAACAGAGTAATCCATAGTGCGTGATGGTATAACCCTCTTCGAGGGCAGCTCTGATTAGACGAGGTAGACGTCTGAGCTCGGCATAGTTGTTACTGATCGAACTCGCCCATGCCTTTTCTTACGGGAAGATCCATGTCTTGACGGTTGAGCATGCCTTACGGTGACAACACATCCCAGAACCCAAGGCAGTCCCGACAACTCTGTTCGACGACGCAATCTTCTTCTTCTTCCATTTCTTTACTTAGGTGTAGTATGCTCCGGTAACTGCAATAAGTAGGTAGGGGGGCCTGTGAGCTTGTGAGCTTGCACATAATGCGAAGTGTTTAAGGTAGTCGTTGTTTTAAACATGATCGAGAAGTCAAATGGCAAGTTCAAACTTGCTTGTCTGAATCGTAGGATGTCGATGGCTTCAGCTTCTTGGCGTTCTCCCTAATGTCATCGCTAAGGGACCTGATATCAGTCTCCAGTTCCTTCCTAGAGCGTTTAGCATCTCTTAGCTGCCATATATACTCGTCTCTATAATAAGGCCCCCAGGGAGCTTCCGGCTATGCGTGGTTTCTCAGTACTAGAATCGAATTGGCGGCAAGGAGGAGGGGTTGTTTGGAGCGGATTGCACCTTCTCAACGCTAAGCTGGTGGCCAGTTATCTCCAGTGCAGATTGCAAAGAGAGTAGATCGCAGGATTGGCATCCCCGAGGAGTATCCTCACAAAGGGGCGCAACCATCTACCATTCCGTAAGTCTGTTATTGTGAATGTGTGGACCTTCAACACTATATCGAGTCGCCTCAGCTGACACAAATGTTGGATAATGGTTGATTGCAATTATTATTTGGATCACGCAGGAAATCCTTCACATATATGTGGTTTTCTTGAGCAAACTGGAGCCTTGCTTCACGCCCCCCTGCTACGCGATAAACCGATGTGGCTACAGCTCTTCTGGTCGGCAGTTCACGTCGAGGCTCTCGCGCGACGACTTCTGCAAGGCAGGCTGAAGAGAAAGAATGCCACCTTCTGTGCCGAGAGGTCTCGCTCTCCGATCAGCCGTCTCAACACGCGCGTCACCAGAGACAGCGTCGCCGAGCGCTCGCCGGTTCCGGGGAGCACTGCGCCTACGACGTCTCGGTAGGGCTACGAGCCGACCTCGGCCCTCGCGCAGTACTTGGCGAGGTTGTCTAGTACCGCCCGCAGGGACGTGCAAGGTGACACGTCCGTGTTCGCCATCCACCTTATCGTGACCTCCGGTTTGTAGGGATGGAGCCTGCCGTCATTTCAGGCCACGGCGAACGACCAGTGCCGAGGGTCGAGAGGGCGGTCGACCCTCGAGAGGAGCCGAGCCGCCCGGGGATAGTGAGATCGGCAGTACAGGTCGGCTAGTAGCGTGCGTGCCGACCGCAGCCGGCCCAGCGCCGACTCGGTTGCGTCGCGTATCATGTCCCCGTCCGCCGCCAGCAGCTGCAAGTTGACCACGTGGATTTGGGCCTCCGTCATGTCAAAAGGATGTGGATAGTAAAGAATCCCAAGAAAGGGATTCTTACCCCTGACTCGTCGAGGCGACATGCGACATGCGACCGTGTATCGAATAAACAAGCCCAACAGTCCCATATCGTCACCACACGGTGATGCAACTACGAGCTTATCCAAAGCCTCGCAGAAAGAGCGAGTCCAGTTAGGATTCCCTCCTTCCTCTTCTTCTCCCGTCTTTGATGTAGATGTAATTAGCCTTCCACGACAAGGCCTGTCCCTCCTCTGTGGGGTTGACAGTGCAGACCCCTCTGCCATTTTTCGGATGGGTTTCCTGTCATTTCCAACTGGCCATGGCCGGTAGTCCCCTTATCCCGGGCGATGCGGATTTTGCCCTTGTCGTCCGCCGCCCTCCACTCGGCGTAGTTGGCATATATCGCTGGAGGTCCTCCAACTCATGTGGATTTGAACCGTGGAGACTATATTAGTATCAGGCATCGTGGAGATGTCCTTGGTAACAGGCTTGGTTGCCATGTTAGTGGTGGGGGTGGTTCCTTGAACTCCGTGTAATTGTCTGTCGTAATACAATCATGTATTGATGATTCCGTAATATTGAACATCGTGGGGGTTTCGCTTATGTAGATATTTTGATGAGGTATTGCAAAATTACCAACGAAATCAGGGGTGGCGTCATATATCGACAGTCTAAGATAGGGCAATTTGGAACGAATTCTAGCTCCGCAAGTATGTCTTATGAGGGCATACTGAGAAGAGGTGGAAGAGAGAAATGGGACAGGTCTCTACTTTATATCCTGTTTCATTGAAGAAAACATAAGGGCTTTAGACAAGGTAGGATTTTGGCGAATGAAAACTGGAAGCTACCTACGTATAAGATCAGCTGCCTAGAGTAAAGTTTTATGTAAGGTTCCGTACATGATTCTATAGTCCGGGCAGTGAATGGAAATTACTACCTCGGAATACATGTAAATATCCGTGACTCACAGAGGAATATGGACTTCATAAGCTTTCTTCGCATCAATAAGGTTTAGTTGCCCTAATAACATGAGCAATTTATTGAGTCGAGACTTGTACAGGTATGGATTGACCAAAATTTAAATAGATGGGCAATCAAAGATATAGAAAGTGGCATGGTGAATTAGGTACCTACATACCTGCAGGCTGCATTCTACCGAGTTCTGAATTGTGGCTTGACTGGTGTCACATGGAAAGGTTGCGAATTATGACTGACCTTCATTCGCTGTAGATCTTAGTTGGTCAGCTTAGGTACTGTAGAGATAACTTCATGGTTAATATACCTATGTTGGATTTATCTTATATGTACTAAGTTGTGCTATTATACTGAGATAATATGGTCTAATGGATACAATATGATACGTGAGTTGACCAGTAAATCTTGGGTTCTCTTCTACTGGTCAGGCATGAACAAATCCTTTCCTGCATTCCATTTGATTAAAAAAAAAGGTAGAGTTCCCTAGGTCCGTTGGCACACTTTGCGTCTTGCTAGATACCTAAATGGTAGGTAAAAATAGGTGTAGATCTCTGGAAAACTCGCGATTTAGGTATATGTAGCAGTGTAGGTATTTATTCTACCTCTCAACTGCGTCATCAATATGCACTCTTCCTCTCCTCCCAGGAACTACTAACGCAAGGGGGCTCTCCCCCTGGTGCGGCGGCCAATGATAGGCTGCATTGCGTAGCACAAGTACGGAGTTGGGACGGCGGAGAGCCTTAATGCCGTCGAACTCCGAATGTTGGAAGTTTTCGTTACCGAACAGCGGACAAAGAGTGAAGGTGAAAAGCTTACAGGAGTGACAGGCATGGATCTAATCAGGAGAAAGATAGACATTGCGAGCTCCAAACCCCTAGTATGTACCTAGAGCTACTCAGGCGCCGAGCTTCTCATTTCATTCAACTTCATCGTTCACCACCTCCGACTAATTTTTTCATCTCTTACAATAAGACAGTACTATGGCAAACTCTACTGTGATCCTCATCACAGGTGTGAGCAAAGGTATATTATAATGTCTGTCAGCACAAGCTTGGAGGCGTGCATTCATGGCTAATTTGTAGTGCAGGTATTGGCTTGGGTATGGCTCAGATCTGTCTGGATCGGCCCAACCACATCGTTATCGGAAGCGTCCGCGACGAATCCGCGCCTGGTGTTGCAGAACTGAAGAAGAAGACCCCAGCCGAAGGCTCTAAGCTTCATCTCGTGCACATTGAAAGCACGTCGCCAGAGGATCCCAAGAAAGCCGCAGCAGCAGTGGAAGCTGCCGGCATCGATCATGTCGACATCATAATCGCCAATGCGGGAGCAAATCCCTTCCCTGTCCTGCCAATCGAGACTATCCCAAACGAAGATCTAGTCTGGGCTTTTCAAACCAATGCAGCCGGCCCCTTAGGCCTATTCCAGGCTTTCAGGCATTTACTTAAGAAGTCCAAGTCGCCCAAGTGGGCCTCCATCACGAGTAACGGTGGCTCTATCAGCCTTATAGGACCCATGAAGTCTTATATCGTCACGGCTTATGGTATGTCGAAAGCAGCACAGAATTTTATGACACAGTGAGTTTGAGGGAGCCCACCAACATTTGAAAACGGACTAACCGCGTTCGCCAGGGCGTTGGCGTACAGCCAGCAGGAGTGGCTAACTGTCATCGACATTCACCCTGGGTGAGACCACCCCCAGCGCCCCTAGGCACGTATACAAATCGGGAACAAGCGCTAAACAGGTCTACAGGCATGCGAGGACGGGACCCGGCAACTGGGTTGCAAAACAGATCGGCATGGAACAAGCCCCTTTGACTATCGAGGAGAGTGCCAATGCTGTTCTCAAGACAGTGAGTACCTATCTTAGAAGTTCGATGTCCGGGAGATAGCTCATTCTTTTAGGTCGAGACAACCACCCGCGAGGCTGCTCTTGGTAAGCTCATCCACGCAATCGACGGTACAACTTTACCTTGGTAGCAGCGACGCCCTGCGATAGGTAATAGAGAATACATGGGGGCGGGATTCTATGCTGGGGATTTTGTTTGCTTGAATTCCGCAATTATGCCAAGATGCAAATGTCATGGCATCACTGACAAAGCCTCGGTAGATCCTAGTTCATCTTGTTGTAAGACAGATAAGAAAAATACTTTCCAGCAGAATGGTTCTCCTGTAACATGTGCATTTTCGGCAACAGAATCATGGCTTGCTTGACGTGAGATTCTTACAGGGCGGAATTGAACAAGGTCCAAACGCGCGCATATTCGTAGCACCTCCTAGGTGTCAGCCGGATGGCCACTGCTGTGCCAAGTAGTAGCAGGGTCTGAAAGCGTCCTCCGTAGATATCATAGGTATTTCTTGAAGGTAATAGGGACAATAGTCGAACCTTACGCGTAGCTTAGTTTAGCTGCACGATCTCGAAATCTATAGACCTGTCTTTTCGTTTCCCGCTGCGGCACTATCAATTATCTATATCACTAGACGATTGAGTCATAGATTCTCGTCTCCTCGTCGCTCGTTTCGTCGCTGTTCAGGGGTGTTTCGATCATCACCAACGCCTGCTGTTTGTCACCCGAAAGCAGCCCTCAGCCATCAACGTTAACTCATCATCATTATCTCATCTCGTCGGTTCGTGTTGTCGAGCTTCGACCATTTCTGTTGAGTTTCGGCTGTTCCCCACCACCATAGCCCACGCCATACCGGGTAGTATTCGCGAGTAACCATGTCCAAAGGACGCGTCTGTCTTGCTTACAGTGGAGGACTCGACACCTCGACAATTCTCAAGTATCTAGCGTTGGAGGGATACGAGGTTGTTGCCTTCCTCGCCAATGTCGGACAAGAAGAAGACTGGGCAGAGGTCGAGAAGAAAGCCCTCGCCCTCGGCGCCGAGAAGATGGTGATCCGGGATCTGCAGAAGGAATTCGTCGAGCAGATTGTCCACCGCGCCATCCAGTGCAATGTCATCTACGAGGATCGGTGCCTTTTAGGAACATCGCTCTCTAGACCAATCATCGCTCGCGAACAGGTTAGAGTGGCCAAGGAGGAAAACTGCACTATTCTCTCTCACGGCTGCACCGGAAAGGGTAACGACCAAGTCAGATTCGAATTAGCATTCTATGCTCTTCTCCCGACATGCAAAATCCTTGCGCCCTGGAGAATGCCCGAATTCATCGGGAAGTTTAAGGGCCGTGCTGATCTCATCCAATTTGCCCAAGGATAACAACATTCCTGTGTCCTCTACCCCTAAGGCTCCTTGGTCTATGGACTCCAACTTAGTTCACTGCAGTTACGAAGCCGGCGCTCTCGAGAACTGTGACTACACTCCTCCCAAGGAGCTGTGGACACAGACTATCGATCCGGAGGATGCACCCGACAAGCCTTACCACTTCACCCTTTTCTTTGAGAAGGGTGTCCCCGTCAAGATTATCACGGAAGACAAGGAAGTGACAGACTCGCTCGAGATATTCAAGCTCCTGAATAAGATTGGCCACGACCACGGTGTCGGTCGTATCGATATTGTTGAGAACCGCTTCATCGGATTGAAGAGCCGTGGCTGCTACGACACACCAGGTTTGAGCATCGCTCGTCTCGCCCACATTGACCTTGAGGGTCTCGTCATGGAATCCAAGGTTCGTGAAATCCGCGACCAGTTCGCCACGATACGCTGGTCTCGTCAGCTATACAACGGCATGTACTTCACACCCGAGAGAGAATTCGTGGAGAACTCCATCGTATTCTCATAGGAGAACGTGAATGGCTAGGTGCGGATGATCGTATACAAGGGTAACTCCTACGTCGTTGGCCGTAGCAGTGACTCAAGCAACCTGTACAGTGAAGAGGACGCATCAATGGACTCGCTCGACACCTTCTCCCCGATGGATACTACGGGATTTATCGCCATCCAAGTAATGCGCCTCAGGAAGTTCGGTCTACAGAAGGAGAAGGATGGCAAGCCTCTTATGTATTAGGAGTCTAGCCATTTGAGCCACCAGGACTGTAAGATGGGGTGGCTTCCGGCCACAATTTAGCAGAGTTTTTAGCGGAGTGTTGCTAGGTAGATAACTTAAGAAAAACATAATAATAATCACGTTCTATCAAACGATATGATTCTGATCAGGGAAAAACTTGTGTATTCCAGGAGAAGAATCACAAGTCTTATCTCTGATAAGAGTTTCTAGAGTCTATGGAATTTGGATAAGTTCTTTTCAGCTTGTCTACCTGACACGTTCCCTACTATTCCTCTTTCAGGACTAAGGAGTCATCAGGGGCTTCACAGCTAGGACAAAGGAGATTTATTTAAAATTATTTATATATATACATATAACCTTTTAATAATAATTGTTACGATTTAACACTTAAATAACACCGCTTAACAACCCCATACGGATGCGGGTTGAAGCATGTTGGTGATGACACAGCTTATCCCTGTAACGGGTATGGCATCCCTCCCAACGATGTTTTATTTTGTGACTAAATTGCACTTTACAAATCTTAGCGCTGGATATCGATTCATGTAGGTTGGTACAAGGTAGCATTCGTTGAATAGACTGAGCCAATTATAGATTATCTGTGTCAGATACCCAAGGCAAGAAGAAAATCGCAATGCGGACAACCTCCACATCCTGCACATATGGTATAGTTAGTTACTTCGCACCCAAGCTGCCAATGATATCAGCGGCCCCGACGAACGCAAGCTCTTCCATTGTTTCATTCCACAGTTGTTGAGCGATCCGGGCGCCTTCGGGCTTGTACACGATAGGGGCAAGTCTATATAGATTAGTGGTTAGCAAAACGAGCCCGCGAGGTTAGAGGAGCAAGGTCCTGGATATGGCATACGGTTGTATTCTGCAGTCCTCCAAATACTGCCCGTGACACTCCTGCCCATGCTTGACAGCCGCATCGGTAAGTCCGCGCGCCCCGACGGAAACCGTGCGGCCCAATATGCCTTTGAAAATGCCAAACAGGAATCCCGCAAGGGTTCCATCGTACTCTCGGTAGAGCGCCGATTTGCACAAGCCCGGGTTGGGTGCGTTGACGATGGCTACACTTGCCGGGACGCGCTTGGCCAGCTCCGAAACGAAGAACTGGCACAGTAGTTTCGATGTGTAATACCTGTCCTGGCTGTCAAAACTCGACTTCTTGTCCAGGGCCGGTAGTAGAGGAACGGAAACTCTCTCCTTAAACTTGGGCCAGGATGCAACATCGGAGTTGACGATGACCAGGCGGCCTGGCTGAGAAGGCGGGTTCTTCCCCTTGAGTATCGGGAGGATTAAGATGGTGAGTAGGGCGGGAGATAGGTAGTTGACCTGGATAGCCTCCTCATGCCCCGTGTTCTCGTTGATCTCAAAAGCCAGCTTGGAGACGCCGGCATTGTTAACGAAGATGTCTAGGCGATCTAGGCCCTTTACGCGTTCTACGAAAGACGTGATAGATTCGTAGCTCATCAGATCGAGCGGCCAAACCTCAACCACTTGCTTATCGGGGCTCTTGCCGGCGAGCAGCTTCTGTTTGGCAGCTTGGCCCTTCGACTCGTTGCGTACGGCAAGGATAAGGCGGCTGAGGCCCAGATCCAGAAGCTGTCGCGCGCACTCAAAGCCGAGGCCGGAGTTCGACCCGGTGATTATGGCGGTTTTGCCGTCGAGGTCGACCTCCTCTCGCGTCACCGCAGGCGGATTCACGAAGAGTTGGCGCTTCATGAAGGCGCGCTGCGTAGCGCGCTTCTCCGGGGTGGTATCAAAGCCGGGCATGGTAACTCTCGACAGATAACTGGATTGCTTACCTACTTCCTAGGTTGAGAATACTCAGTAGGTACCTAGGCAAGTGGACATGGTAAGAGGTTAAAAGCCTAGGAGAAACGTTGGCTCGACAATTCTTCCCAATGTGGCTTTGTCTTTGTGACGCGGCAGATTTTGGATCCGACGTTGGGATAGGTGTGGAAGTAAGGGATAGCTGTGGTTAAAAATAAACCGCCCACCCTGGATACCAACAGTCGAGTTTGGGACCACTTGCTTATTTGCAAACACACCATTGGATCTCACACCCAGCAACCACATGCTACAGACAATTCAATTGCTCCGAATCGTTCATGTGAAACAATCTCCGCTGTGACTTAGAATCCCGACATTCAATCCTATAACATGGCGACGAACTCATGTCCCATGTACACCGACACGCCGCTAGCCGCGATACATACGCCGCAGTTTGAGACGGGCGAGGTAAGCGGCAGCGACGAGTACGAATCATTCTGCCTCCTCTCTGACGATGTTATTATAGAAAGACCCTTTCACCCTCGAAGCATCCAAAATGGCTATAAGCCATAACTCGTTCATCCGAGGCTTCAATAGTATATATCAGCAAGCTCCACGCGTACCACCAGTAGACAAGCCTGATTTTGTCGAGTATTGCATCGCCTGGCACGACTGCATAGATGCGCACCACCGCTACGAGGAGGCCGATTTCTTCCCCAACGTCGACAAGGCCGCCGGCAAGACCGGCCTCATGGATACCGCGGTCCACGAACACGGTATTTGATCCCGGTTCTATGGTCTTGGGTAGGCCCACTAACTTCATGTTTTTCGCAACGTTTAGCTGCGTTTCATGACGGCCTGGAACGGTTCAAGGCTTATCTAGTGAGAGAGGACGTCGGCTTCTCAGCTACCGAGCTTCTTGCCATTATGGACTCGTTCAAAGACCCTTTGCACTCTCACCTCAAGGCAGAGCCTCCCGCAATCGCAGCGCTCGCCAAATACAGCACCCCTGAGAATCCAATAGACATCCTCGCCATCGCCGACAGAGCTGCCAGAAACTCCATCAGCCTGAGCTTGGTCCTTAATGTCCTGCCTGTTTTCTATCTAAACATGGACACGGCCGAATTCGAAGGGGGCGTGTGGAACGGCGTCTTCCCTGCTTTCAAGGGGCCAGCCAAGTGGCTGTTGACCAAGGCCGTCCCCGCGTGGCATTCGAGCCGCTGGCGGTTTGCGAGCTGTTCCCCCGAGGGAAGGTTTAAGCAGCTGGCTGTCTGAGCTAGGGATCGAGCCACGGCTAAGAAATTTGTATCTCTAAGCAGATTGGGGTTTCGAGCCTAGACAACGGGATTTTCAATGCTTTTCAGCGAACTGATATCGTAAGGAGATGTTTTAAATGTTTAGTTCGACTTCGAGCCCCTGCATGAGAGATGGTGCTGACTATGTGCAAATGACACTTCGACTTCTGCTGTGGAGTTGTGACAAGTATAAGACAATGCAGCATATGTAGATGTAGCACCTAGCCCGTGTTCTGTCGAGGTACAAAATATTGGAGAAGTCTCATCTGGGGAAGGCTCCAGATGAACCAAGCGAAGGTTGTGGAAAATTGTTGTTGTTAATGGCTGGTACTAGAAGGTAGATTATTAGGTAGAAAAGGAAGAGGGATTCTTACCTCCGAGTGAACGTACGTCCCGGATTTTAGCATTATGATTGGGTGAGGTACGAATGTGCAGTTGCGAATATCCTCCAGACGCTGAGAATGCCTCCGGAATGGCAACTAGCAATTCTGGGCCTCGGGCATCACAGCAGACACGCGTAATGTGGTCTACAGCTGACGTGGCCTGAGACATTCCTACGACGGCCACATTCAGCATATGCATTTTACTTTCACCAGTATCGAGTAGTTTGCAGAGAAATTTGTCCTCTGTATTCTGCCTTTTCAGGCAATGCCTGTGTAAGTACAGACAAGAGGCTTGAGATTATTTACCAAGCCAAAATGACGATGCCGTATGACTCCCTTATGAAGATGCAAATCCATGTGCATCGACAACCACCATTCCTTATCCCCGTTCATTTCCGATCATACTAGGGCAAGATGTTCTTGTCTGCCATGCATCGTGGAGGTGGACGCTCAGAGCGAGACACTGGCTAGTGCCTGCTCGTCCATCGCCTTCCAAATCCTCCCGAGTATGACATTGGCTGCCCTCAAGAGGGTTGAGCGCTGCGACGCGCTTATGTACCGGGGTTGGGGTTCATCTGTTGTGGTGTTAATATCAAGCCGACTAGTGTAGTTGATGCAGGTAAACAAATCGTACCTTTCGCTTGCCACCGGTCAGAGTGACGTTGACGAATCGACGGGTGTATGTGAGTCTCTTCTTGGCACGGCCCTTAGGGGTCTTGGACTTCTCTTGCTTCTCAACCTATATGATGATACCTTGTCAGTCTCGTAGTCCTATACATTTTTCATGTATGATGATCCTGGCCGAATCGATCTGGCATCGATGGAGGGAAGCGCGCGACTGAGTGAGATGACAAAGAGGGCGAGTGCTGACGGGTGTCTCGGTCGGGAAGAATTTGTCGTTGTGAGAGCGAGTGGCGAATCGTTGAATGCCTTGTTACAAAATTCGCTAGATGTCGAAAAGAATCAATCGAAATCAATCGCAGTCGAAGCCATCAATTGTCGAACTCGTACGCGCGCTCCTCCATCGTATGGAAGAATTGTTGGAATGATGCGGAACGAATGAACTAACCTTGGGGGTCTGAGACTTGACCTTGCCTACAGATTATTAGCGATTTCCATCACATCCCATCAAAGGAATAGAACAGGAATAAAACATACCAGCACGGGCGAGGGATCCGTGAACTTTTCCCATCTTGCGCGAGTTGTAGTGTTATCTGTTTTGGTGTCGGGTTGTCGTTGAAGTGGGAAAGAGGAAAGAAATCGATCAATGTGGGTTGGTTTTTGGGTATGCTGATGAATTCGCAAGTCTTGGCAGGAAGAGGGTTGGAATGAGTGAAAGAGTCACACCGAAAGGCCAGGATTCGTCAAAATTTCCACAAAGGGCTAAGCAAACCCTGGTCATGTGATTTCGTTTAGCTGCATAGATCCCCCAGTCCCCGTCTAGTGAATATTAAATAAACAGGAAGAGGCAAGATCTCACGGGTAATCATCGGTGGATCTTGATCAGGACTAAACGTGCACCTAATGCGGGCAGCTCCAGTTCTCTCGTGTACCCCAGATAAGTCAAAGTCACTTTGATGAATTGACATATGTCTCTCCAAGTGTAATACAGCTGTTACCTGTCAAAGATATCTTCAATAAGTCGCACCACGTCTGACTCACATTGTAACATTTCCCTCAAGCACTCTTCCGATGATTATGGCAATCAAATCAGAAACTTAAGTAGCAGTACCTACCCGGATACCTCCCCATGTTTATTGTACCTTATGTAAAGCTTCCCGATGACTAAACCCTTTCAAGGTAAGCTCCAGACCCACAACATGATGGTCCCACCTGATACATCATTCACATGAGACCGGTGACCGGCCTCTTCGTTTGAAAACCGTTGCATAGTTCAATTGTACTGACCGCTGGACGCCATCAGACAAACGTTACGAGCATTTGATATTCATCTAGGTAGTTCTCACTTATCGCCGTGTTTTTATTTTTGTAAAAGCTCAATATCCCTTGGACTTCCTAAGATTTGTTAGCCGGATCGTACGGTACTTCGGTTCACGATGAGGCTTCTAAACAGCTTGCCCTTCATCACCTTAGCTGCGCGCTCCTGTGTAGTAGCAGAAATTGCACCGGAGCCGCAGTATGTCTTTAGCAATCCCTCTACTTCCACATCAGAATATCGGATTCCAACATCGTACGAATCCGCCGTGCTCGGCCGGCGCATCCTAGCTCTTACTCCACTTGGAACGCTCGCCACCGTTTTCCCGGACTCTTCAGGCGGGCGCCAGCCGAATGGCCTCGGCGGAATGCCCCTTGGAATGCTAGAGTATGTAGCGGATTGTGAGGGAGAGGGCAACCCTACCTTCCTAGCCATCAACATTGAGACAACTTTCAAGAATGTACGGGGCGGCTCGAATATCAGCCTGGCCCAGCAGTGGACACCCCCGTACCCACCCGACAAGCGCATCAAGTCCGCTTCCTTCTGGGATTGGCTATTTGGAAGTGAGGATGATGAGTCCAAGGATAGAGTCCCCTACAGCGCAGTCAATCTCCCTCGGTACAGTTTGCTAGGCTATATCGAGAAGATCGACACGGCATCCGTCGCGGAAATGTCATCTTGCTTTGTAGACACACATCCCGACGCCAAGTACTGGCTTCCCGGCAACCGTATCCACGAGTCTGAGTTTGTGAGGCTTGTCGTGACGCAAATCTACTGGGTCGGAGGCTTTGGCGACAGAGCCTACATTGGCTGGATTCCCGTGGATGAATGGAAGAACGTTACCAAGAAGGAGTGGGAAAGTGCGGAACTGCCTGGCGAGAAGAAAGGATGGGACGAATGGAGCATGCCAGATCTCTAGACACGACACGCTAGATCTACACAGGGCTTCGACGTCTGATGGCTCATATTGTTCTGACACTTGTATTTTTGGAAAATTTCGGCAATAGGCTGGATGATCAATGGCATTGCCTGTATTATGTACGTCCATCTTCCTGAAAGATGTGATAGCAACAGACTATCACACAATCCGAAATCACTTTGATACCTGCGCCATTACGGTCGTCATTAGCTATTGTTGCAACTCCGAAGATACAATCAGCTTCATCAAAACTTCATCTTTTGAAAAATGGCAAGGCTTGTCATTGGCGACAAGATAGATTTATAAGCGATCAGAGGTTCTTTCTTTGCTGACGTAACTCCGCAGTAGGTTGCAATGGATATCTGCGGGGCTAAATGTTAGCTATTAGCGCAGAGCATCACTTGTATTCGTATCACAGGCAATACTCGTAGCTTCAAGTGAGGATATCTACATCAACCAAGTACCTACCGAAGGTCCAATCTCCTATATCAACATGGTATATACCCCAACCCAACCAGACGATGCACTACCGGAACTGCCTCTTCCGGAGGGCATCGTCTCGGACTACATCGACTGCTCCGCATCAAGCGGCCTCACGTGGCACGTCCTCAAAGCCGGCGAGCCTGGCAAGCCACTCGTGCTCTTCTGCCATGGGTATCCTGAGCTCGCGTACTCGTGGCGCAAAGTACTGCCCAAGGTAGCTGCCGCAGGCTACTACTGTGTGGCTATGGATCAACGAGGGTACGGTCGCACGAAAGGCTGGCCGCGGCGGCAGCAGTTCGAAGAAGTCGACCTTAATGACTACGTCTTCACTAATCTAGTGCGCGACCTCGTGTGCCTGGTATACGGACTGGGGTACACGACAGTCTTCAGCATCGTCGGCCACGACTTCGGCGGCGTTAGCTCGGCCATGGCGGCCCTAATGCGTCCGGATATCTTCCAGTCTACCATCCAGTTGAGCCATCCTCACCACCGACCGGCGGAACCCGCGCTAGGGGGAAAGGGGCGGGCGAGGAAAGTAGATATCCAGGCTGAGCTCGCGCGGCTAGACCCGCCACGGAAGCATTACAAGTGGTATAACTCGAGCCCACAAGCAGCGGGAGACTGGGAGAACCCGCCCCAAGGCCTCGAGGTGTTTCTTCGTGGCTATTTCCACCTCAAGTCTGCAGACTGGGACAGCAACGCCCCGCAGCCCCTGAAAAAGTGGGATGCAGAGGAGCTGGCGGGCATGCCCGAGTACTACATCATGAAGGCAGAGCACTCCATGCCTGAAACTGTGGCCGCCAATATGGTAGGCGAGGATGCTTCCAAGACGGAATGGTGGCTCTCAAGGGAAGACCTCCAGGTTTACTGTCAGGAGTGGGCACGGACGGGATTCCAAGGCGCACTAAACTGGTATAGAGCACAGACAGCGTCGACACCGCAGTCAGCGCGCGACGTGCTGCTGTTCGCAGGGCGCAGAATTGAAGTACCATGCGTGTTTATCAGCGGAAAGCAGGACTGGGGTAACTATCAGCAACCCGGTGCACTCGAAGGCTACGAAGATCCGAAGACTGTTAAAGAGGGTTGTTACAGGGGCGCGAAGCTCGTGGATGAAGCGGGACACTGGGTGCAACAGGAACAGCCTGAGATTGTGATCAAGGAGATCCTGGATTTCTTTAAAACTCTATGATATTATTAGCGATATCCTTTCTTGTAAGTTCTAGTTTGTCCACTTAACCCTGCTCACATTGTGCTGCACTTCCTCTTGAATTGCCACATTGTGGAAGAGAGCTGAGCAAGGAGAATCACAATGAAATGCCCAATTTTTGCATGTCATCTATTCACGACGAAGTAAAGGAGTGGTCAAATTAACTAATAAAAAAAGGGAGGAAGATAACGGACGTTGGCGAGAATATAAGAAAAATAAAAGACGAAAAATATTACACCACGCCCCGGACTCGAACCGGGAATCTTCGGCTAAGGTATTGATCTTTACAATAGGAGGCCGACGAGTTAACCATTTCTCTAGCGCGGCTTATGCACATCCACCACTCCTTACCACTCGGCCAAGTGACGGTACAGGAATCTGAATTATTATCTGGGTTTGGTATTGGCATATATTAGGAAAGTGCCACTTATATTGATTAGGGGACATGGTTCTGCCTAGGCGCCTTGGGCAAAATATCACAAGTTCAGATGGAAAAACGCCTTATCACAATTCTATCGTAGCAGTCGTGGTTTCCATATGCATCTACCTGCACACAGCCGCACCGCATGGCTAGTCGGCATCCAATAATACGACCCTCGTTTACTTCAGCTTGGTTTGCAATCGCCCGACTAACTACTGCAGATTTATTAAGAGCGATCGCTAGCAGGTCCGGACTTTTTTTTTACTGTGACAAACAGATTTGTGAATATTCTCGCCCAGAAGGATTTCCCCGATATCCTACTATAAGCTCCGAGTCTCATCTGTAACCGACTTTATCAAAGAAAGCAACAGTCAAGTTAAGTCTTCTGCAGACTTACCTAAGGTCAAACTTTATTGAGGTATAGCAGTCCACTCTATCTTCATTTGATATGCTGAGACGTCAAACGTCCTAATTACAATGGGAACTTGAGACATGGCACCCATAATTTCGTATAATTTCGTACGACTTAAACCTCGCTCCTTCCACCATTTATATAGTTTGATGTTTTACTACGAGGGGTGTCTTCCTTTGAGTCATAAACAATATTCTTCTTTTTGCTAAGCTCAACCATAAAAGTAATTGGTCTCTTCTCTCCCATTTCCTCAACCATCATCACAGACAATTTATCTCCAAGCTCTCAGCACAAGTAAGTACTATATCTAATACGAAGTCCACGCCGTTTACTTGCTTTGCTCGAACTATCTTCATAATAATCAGACTATTTTCCCTTCTGTCGCTCTCCTATCAGGGAGCACATGTTTCACATTTCACAATCACTTCACAGCCGTCTGTAGTTTGCTGACTTCAATCTACCGTGGCTATACAACACACCGCACATAACTCCCCACTCCTGCTCTATCAACAATGGCCCAAGACTAACTTTTTTTTGTCCCTCGTCTATATATATCAAACATCAGATTACCACTAAAACAATAGAATGCTGAAAAATGCCTCTAGCACCATCTGTTGACGAGCATCAGTTGTCTCTTACGTCACTCTTCGTGTGTTCCTTTTCTTCCGACCGGCATAACACCACGAAAATTTTCAGAGCAATGTCCTCAACATTTTCTGCATGAAGTTAAAGACTGTATATGTCTATGACCAGCCGGCATGTCGAACCAACAGATTCCATCTACATATGACCGTCACGTGGTTACTCATGTTATATACCTATACCCCCTTATCACCAACAGCATGGCCTCCTGCTGCTGCTCCTTCTAGTTTCGCTGCTCCTCCTCTTAGTTCTTCTAGTTCCGGCCAGCTCGCTGTGCCAACTTCTAGCCAGCCTGCTGTGACCATTCCACAATGAGCATGATGTGTTTTTGCCATGGGCTCAACCTAAAACATCACGATGAAAGGTCTAACCGCTAGGAAGTGGCGGAGTATGAGAAGGGCCTTCTCATGCAGTTCTTCTAACATGACGTCCGCTGCGACTGCACCATCTGACTCAATATAAAAGCGATTTAAAAAGTCACCTTCACGCGGCTGGGATGCCTTAGCTGCTAAGCACCTAACCACATAGAGCTCATTGGCCTCCACGAGCCCGTCTTCAACGTCCTTCTCATGTCTCCGCACCAATCGGAGAGGACGTTAGCGGCCTTCGAGAGAGTCGTAGGTCGGGTCCACAAGATCACGGTCCCGGATATCAATCCGGCTATTTCACCACATACAGAACCCTGACTTGGTCTTCACTCTCAATACCCGAAACTATCATGCTGGGACTAATTAACATCTGACATCTGACCCTAAGCTGATGTTAGCAATGCGACGACTGAGATTTTACCGATACCCTTAGGGCCTGGCAGAGAAGTCCCGCAGCGCCAGCTCGTCTTCCCCTTTTCACCTACACGCATACACAAGAACGAGAGCGAGCCTGCATGACGGCGTCTATGTCACTCTGGTTCTGCTGCCGGCCCCGGTAGAGTATCGGCTCCGTCTCACCCAAGACCGAGCGACGTACCATGCAGCCCGCACCAGAGCCCGCATGCTGCTCGCTAGTCTGTATTCAAATACCCCCGACGTAGTTTTGCTATCTGGGTGGAAGATGGAATCTTTCAAAACGGCCATAGGATTTGGGATTGGTTTTAGTCACAGAACATCAGTTTGAATTCCATTAGGAGAAACGCTTTATTCTAGTTAGGACGCAGACGCTCTAGAGATCAATAAGAAATTATTATGACCACTGACCCCTTTCACCCTATTATAAAAGTGTCCAATTCCATCATGCCATGATTATTTATTACCCTTCCATTAACGCTTAACTAACAAATATATCCAGTAAGCCATTTAGTCGGACCTCTCAAGACATTTCCAAAGGCAACCGTCTTCGCGGAAGTCCCGGCACACCGGCATCGTCTAAAGCACGCTTTGCAACCTGCAGCTGGGGACAGTCCTGGAAGGGCTTGCAGTCGGGCTCGCACACCGTCCCATCGGCCGGCAGCGCCCCCGTCTCGAAGTACGTCTTGATATGGCCGTCGCGGCACGCTCCAGGGGTCTCTATCGTGCCGTGTCCCGGGCCGTTCTGCACCAGCACCGCGGAGCCCTCGTGCTCGGCCGCCATGGCCACCGCGTTCGCGTGCGGCGTCACGGGGTCGTACTGGCTGCTGATGAACAGCAGCGGTGCCGCAGGCCTCGTATTATCGGCGCCGCTGGGATCCGCCGCGAGCGTCGTCCACGGGCCCGCGAAGGTGTACTTGGGGCGGACGCGCCACCCGGCGCAGACGATCCGGATCTGCGCCCAGCTCGCGGCGAAGTCGGGCGCCTGCATCTTCAGCTCCGCGAGGTACGCCAGGAAGTCGGCGGTGGTGGAGTGGGTCTGGGGCACGCCGTCGCCGCACGCCACGGCCAGCAAAACATCTTGTGACCAGGTGTAAGCACGCGGCAGGGGGTTGGGGCAGTAGGCGGCGGAGGAGCCCGGGAGCCCTAGGCTCGCGTAAACGGCGCTGAAGTTGCCGGCCATGGCCTGGGCGAGCCCCGCCGCGATCAGCGGGAAGGTCTGCAGCGGCTGGTACAGGCCCGAGAAGATGATGCCCAACACGTCGTTCGCGGTGATGGACTCGATCCGGCTGCCGGACACGACTTGCGCCGGCGACTCCCTCAACTGCCCCAAGAAAGCCTCGACGCGCTGCCGGATGGCGGCGCCGCTCGTGTCGTTGGGCTGGTACAGCGCGCAGTTGCCGCGGAACTCGAAACACGACGTGTAGAAGGTATCGTAGTCCTTTTGCGTGTCTTGGAGGTTCTTCACCCATGCCTAGGGGGGTTGTGTGTTAGTGATCGGTCCGAAGAGCAACCAAGACCGGGCTCGGATTGGAATAAGTAGGTAGGTACTTACAACGGCGTGGTAGTCGTGCACATCCACAACCGCCTCGAGGATCATGCGCCCCACGCGCCCGGGGAACATCGAGGCGAAGTAGTTTCCGATCACAGTTCCGTACGAGAAGCCCCAGTACTGGATCCGGGGGAGGGCGCTGTCGTCTTGCCGCTGCTGCAGGTGTCGCGGGCCTCCACGCATGCGCACGGTGGTAGTGGTAGTCGCGTTCTTGTTGCGCGCCTCGTCGATCTTGTCCACGATCTCCACCATATCCCGCGCCACGCTCGCCGTCGACATGTAGGCGTGGATGCTGGGGCCGCCTTCGCACAGGCGCCCGTACGCGCCGAACAGCGCGGTCTGGCGCCTGACGACGTCGATACCGCCGTCCAGAGGGCCCATGGCCCGCAGCTCGAGGGTGGTGACCGCCCGCGCGAATTCGTCGTCGAAGCAGTCGGCTTTGGGCTCCGTGAAGCCGATGCCGCGTGGATCAAAAGACAAAATCTCATAGTGCTTGCTGCCGTCGGCCATAGCCTGCAGCGCGGCGCCGGCGGTCAGCAGGAACGATACGCCGGAGCCGCCCGGCCCGCCCGGGTTGGTGATGATTGTGCCGCCGAAGGAGGGGTCGCTCTCGGGCACCACAGCCGGGCGCGCGATGATGGCCAGGGTCACGCGGGACGTGGTGTTAGTGGGGTTCAGCCAGTCCAGCGGAACAGACAGCTTAGCGCACTTGTGGATGTCATAGCAAGTGGTGTAGTTGAGCGACGTGGAGGGCCTAATGGTATCCCAGTCGAAGTCCGACGCGCTTTGAGCTGTAACATGACGGCCAAGTGCGGCCAGGAAGAGGCCGACCTGCACCGGGAATTTCATCGTGACGGCGGATTTGGGTTTGAACGAGGACTACACCACAACGGACGAGATTTGAACAAGTTGTTGCACGAGACTAATTTTTGAAAAGAGGCCGTCGAGGTCGGCCTTTTATTCATATACTTTTCGTACATCAGGTGCCTACCGAGTACTCAGTCGTCGTTGTTTTTCGTCGCCTACTATAGGTCGTCCACCCCGCCGTAAAACTTCGCCGTATTGGGGCCGCATTGGGAAACAGTGTAAGCCCGTCTACGTACCTAATTTTGGTTGCTACATAAGGAACTGGGCTGTGCCCCCTTCGTGCCGTCCCCGGATTGGTCCCGGCACGTCGTAAAAGAACACGGATCGACAGGCCAATCTTCAGCTAATCCTCCGCTAGGCTGATTCAGTCTTCAAAGCGAAATGAAGCTGGAGCTGGAGCTGGACTCGACTTGACATAGTTCTGCTTCATGATGCCAGTCCAGTCTGGCAGCGAAAATGAGTTATCAAGTTTTGTCGTCGTTTATTCGTTATTCATTACACAGTGCTGGACGGTTCGAGGTAACCATCGTGAGTGCTTATGAGCTCGTTCCAAGACATTGACCAATCACGAAGCGATTATTCCATTGTCAGTTGCCTAATGTAGTAGGACCCGGCGAAAGCCCCGCTTGAGTGAATTAAGCTTATTACCGGGTGCATCCCGCTTCTTCCGTAGGGCTAGGCGGATAGGGCTTGGGTTGACAATCCGGAAAGTTCGAGGGAGCTGAGAGCCTATAGTTACCTAAGGATAACGTATTCCTTTGAGGCTCATATCTGTAGGTCAGGCCAGGTGCCGCATGCTCTTTCTGTGCTCCATGCTGCGAAATGGGGCATTGAAAGGAGAAATTTCTCGAGTATGAGTGAATAAGATGAGTCCATGTTAATCAATGTTTATGATGGCGTAGACTTTCTCGAAGCCTACTGCGGGGAATCGTCATCGCTACAGTGTGGCGCGGGTTCTATGCAGCCAGCATGCAGTACTACCCGGAGGGGACTCACTATCTACATGTACCTACCTAGCTGCTTGAGCAAGTTTTCGAAGTCACGATACCGAATTACTTTATAATCTTGGCCATTCATTGCCTCCTCGTTTATGTATTGGTGGTGTATTTCGCTGGCGGAATAAATTTAGGATATGTCTCAGGACACCATAAACATCCTACGTCGTGCATATAAAGCCACTCGTAGATTTGTATCTATAATATTTACCTTAGTACGCGCCTACAACTCCTTTTGGAACTATGTCGTCGTCAGCACTTACACGAAAATTTCCTAGTACTTTAACTTAGTTAAAGGTCTTTGTATTTTTATAATGGCTAATTATAAGGACTTTTATTTACCTAGGACTTGTGGAGATGTATTATGTAATCTGGCTTTATTCATGAAATAACGGTCGAAGACCGTCATTCTAAAGTTAAACAATACAACATCATTCCCACACACATTTCTTTCAGACTATAATGTTCAACTTAGGCACCTGGGACACGCACGAATTCATATTCTTTAGCGTAATATAAATTTCGTAAACTCCAAGGTTCAGCTGGTCTACGCATAGTCTTGAAGCTAGCTACCTATAGTTAGTAGAAATACTTTGCACACTTTAAATCCTAGAGTGGGCTCAACTGCTTTAGTGCTTAGTTGGTGGTTTTCAGCTTTATCCAATAAGTTGGGCTGCTAAACGTAAACTGCATTTTTCACGATGAGAAATTCGTGCTGTTAAGAGGACTTGCAGTTTCTAAAGAGAATTGGAAATAGTAAACAGTTTGGTTCTGGTAAGGAGAATATTACAGCATGCTGGAAAAGGGGCGGGGAGAGGGGCCTGTTCACAGTTGGAATAAAAAATATATAGTTCACTCTGGTTAATTCACAAGCCTATGGCTTAGAATTAGCTTACAGTATAGATAGGTAGTTTTTGTTCATTGCAGACTCGAGGTATCCACCCCGAGCTTGTTCAGCATATTGTACAGGTTACTCAGTTCCGCATGGATTCACACGACCAATTTTCCGTGTATCCAGTCCTCCTCACTAGTGTCTATGTGGACAGCGATCTTATCTTACAATTCCTTCTTCTCCGACTTGACTTTCTGCTTCACCGAACCGGGCGGCGACTTCAGCCCGGCGAACACTAGCAACGTAACGGCCAAGATACCCAGGGCGCCACAGCCGTAGGCGACCTCTCTGCCAGCCCACCAGTACACGCTAGTGAACAGAATGGGGCCCAAGCCGCGACCGAGCTGGCCCCAGCTCCGGAGAATGCCCAGCTTACCGCCTCGCTCGCCCTCGCTGGCTTCGAAGCTGCTCAGGGTGTTGAGGCCGCTGACGACTGTGGCGGAGGTAGTAGCCAAGCACGTGGCGGCGAGGTATAGCGAGCCGACCGAGCTTATGCGCCCGAGCATTGCGAAGGCAAGCAGGCAGGCACTCACGCCGATCTGCACGGTCACAAGAGGAGGCAGGCGGCGCGTGACTCCGCCCTGAAGGATCGAGGCTACCAGCCCCACATAGCCAAGCAGCCGTCCGTTCTGGGCCGAGTTGTACTGGAAGAGGTCGTAGGTCATGAAGGGCAGGGAAAACTCCATTCCGGAGAAGAAGAGCAGAAAGCTGAAGTGCACCAGGTTCAACAGAAAATGCGAGTTGGTGCGCGTCAGAGCTGCCGGCTTGGTAGTTGTCTTAGCTGTGCTCTTGTTTGTCTTGTTCGGCAGTGTCTCCGGTAGCGAGAAGTATAGGTAGACCGTCTCGACTACGATCAGGGACAGAGATACACCGGCCGCCGTTGCGAAGGGGTTGGCGGCCACTGTCGCAATGGTGCTTAGGTATGCGCCGAGGGCAGGTCCGAACGTGAAAGCGATCGAGAAGCAAGCGCCTATCAGAGCCATGGTCGAGCCACGGCTACTCTCGTCTGAAATGTCAGTGGCAATGGCTGTCGCTAGCTGAACGTTGCCCTCTGATAGACCACCAACGATGCGCGATGCGAGGAACGTTCGGAAGTCAACCGCCATGACCCAAAGGAGGACCGATACGATGTTTCCGGCCATACTGGCAAGAAGCGCTCGCCTTCTGCCATATTTGTCGGAGAGGTGCCCAATAATGGGAGACGCAACAGCTTGGAGCAGAGAGAACAAGCTACCCAAAGCTCCACCTAGCAGGACGATGTCATATCTCGAATCGATCGGTTTGGCAAAAGCGGATTTATACGAGTTAAGGCCGCCGAGGATCTGCGCGAGAAGCGTCGATTGCGACTCTGGACCGACTTCGCTATTTCGGTAGAACTCGAGGAGTTTTGGGAAGAGGGGAAGAATGAAGGTGAAAGATATCTACAAAGGCTACTAGTTAGCTCGCCGACTTTCATCCCGTACGGTTTCATCCCAAGCATTCAACACAAACATACCAGGTCCAGAAGTAAAGACACAAAGATGACTTTGAGCACCCTCTTCCGGGTGCTTGGATCAACGGCCGCCATTTTGAAATGTCACGGGGTGTTAGTAACAAAGTTCGTCGCAACGGGCCAGCCAGTCGGATACGAGACGAGTTTGAAAATAAAACGAGTGAAAAGGAAAAGTCGTTCGCAAAGTAAAAGGAAAAAAGAGAAGCTAAAAAGAAAACCGCAAAGTCAAAACGCTCGTGCAATGTGCGACTTTCGTTTGTTTCGTTTCACGACGGGAAGTAGCGAAACGCTGACGGGACAGGGGCTACGTATTCTTTACAGGGGTTCAGGGACTCCTAAAGGGCCCGACCACCCGATGGCCCCACAAAATTATAGTGCGCAGACCTAATCTGATGTTCCGCAGTCCCGCTTAAGTAAGGTACGTGCCGTACATACGTACCGAAATAACTGGCTCAGCTCGTTTCTTAATCGTCCATTTTAACTCATACTCTATCATTTACTTCACTCATCTCAAAAAATAGAAGCCAAGCCACTCCTCGATGCTCAGTTGATATGCTAAAGGAGAACTCGGATAACTTGTCACGATATAGACCAGGAACATTAGTTATGTCCTACCGGGCGACAACTTGGCAGATTGCTCGTCGTGAAGATATAAGCATCGCCAAGTCTGCCAAATGGAACATGGTTTCCTGAGACGAACAATGGCTTTGCAGCTTCACTACATAGCTGTATTAGCTCGAATCTCCGGCCAAAAAGGTATTTTGGCTACGGCATGTTGGATGAACGTTTCACTTTGTGTTGATCCTTGGGCCTTGGGGTATCTGCCCGCAGCCTCACGGTGATAGAAGCCTGTGCCAAGGACACAAAATGGGTATGGTCGCGTTCGGTGACCCAATACTTGACTATGTGTGTCGCCTCAGGTGAAGACCGCTTTGCAACCGGGTGGTTACGCATTGACTATTGACTATTATCCGCAGGATGCCCGTGGGGATAAGGTAGTATGGTAAAAGTGTGGGCTGAAGGGTCTTCAATAACAACATCGAGGTTGCTGCTCTCAATTTAAAGGGCTCTGTTGGAACGTTCATATTTGAACCGAAGAGCATCTGGCCACCCGAGTGATGATAAGTCGACACTCCATCACGGAGAAATCGAAATGCATCGATTGCATACAAAACAAAAAAAAAGCTGGACGGAAAGCAGAATATCTGAACTCGGATCTCAAACTCGACTGAACGTTGAAAATTTGGGGGAAGAAGAGGATTTTATATTGCTTACTCCTTGTCTCGCCTAACGCAAGCCACTTCTAGATGGTGACCGCTCTAAACACGACTTCGATCAATCCAATCTGCAACCTCGTATTTGGTCTTTAGTCTTTGGTTAGCGCGGGCTTCCGACCCTTGAAGAACGATACCCGTTTTACCGTTGTTACGTTTCAATGGCATGACGTAGGGGAGTGCCTAGACGGAGCAGAATCTCGCTCGTCGGTGTTCAAAGAGCGGGCTCGTCGACGCCCAAGAACTAGCCAGGCATGATTATGCGCTAGCAAACAGAATCCCGACAGTTTCTCTTGACTCCCAAAGTGGCTCTAGATGCAATCAACTGGAGAGAGATGTTGAGAAGCAAGGGCTCTGTACGACTATCCACGGAATAGGCCGCGATCATCTCGAAACATAACGAGGGATTAACACTTTGCTCGGTCGCGAAAGTACCATAACGCAAGGTACATGATAGGTCTCAAGCACACTTGGCGAAACTCACTAGTCCTTTCGACCGTGAGCTGCAACTAGAACGACCATGTGGCATGCTGATGAAGTGATCGTCTCTAAACGTTGTCATAGATTTGCGTTCAAAGGATTCAACTATGCTCACGAATATTCGACGATGTTGAGAATAGGCTATTACGGCCATCGGGAAACTGCAGTTGGGTTGATGTTGTCCCGAGATGGGGCTGGCTGACGGTAGTCAAGACCAATACCGAGCCGCAAGCAAGGGCTTACTCCAGATCTTCATCGGGGACCACCACTCGGGGTCATCCACGATCCACGATCTTCTCAGCCTCCGCCACAGACCGCGTGCACTCGTACCTGGACGTCGGGTAGCCATCCACGGAGTTGACGGGCAAATAAGCACGTTTCCGAGACTGCGGATGGGGAGAATCGGAGTCTCGCATCTGACTTTCATTTGTCTGGGTAGGCAGGTAGATAAACAAATCCCATTCCACAACCCGGCGATCCAGTCTTGTTACTATTGCTCCATGGAGATAATACATACTGGTGGGTATGGATTTAAGGAATTGGGGAAATAATGGCCTCTCAGAGATCGTAACCACACATACCAGAGCTCGACTTTGGAATCCAACAACCCATCTGGGCAGGTTTCTAGAATCAGCGAGCCCTTGGTCTCCTCATTTATCGACCAACTGCCGTTAGCGTGCCCCAAACGCACGGGACCCGACTGCAATTGCAGGGGCTGGGTGCTGCTATAAATGGCAACTTTCCGAGCTAGACGGGCCAGTCATAGAGCCGCTGGCCCCCGGCCAATATCAAAGCGAGTCAAGCCGCAGCCCCAAATACGAGTGAGATCGGCAGTCCCAACTCCCCACATAGCTCGCTCCAAGAGCACAAACACGAGAATTCAAGGCCCGCTGAAGTAGCACCATATCGTACATGTTATTGACTTGCCATCATAGGTCTCCGCCATTCTTTGTCTTATGTCTTATGCGGTAAATGCAATGCACCCACTAGCAGCTATCCGACTAACCTAGGGCATGGCATGCTCTCACCTGTCGTATCGTCAATGAGCATGGGTAGGCCTTGCTACTAGCATAGGTACCTTACCTGATCTTAAGTCAATCTGTTAATGTAATCGACTTACTGTAGTCAACAATCGAGTCAGCCAACCGGCTTCTCCACCACGCCGCAGTCATGTTACCACCACGTATGATAGCTCTTTTCGACCGTAGTAACGTGCCCATCGTAGACGATGCTGCGCAGTGCTCATGGCGGATACCACGATACGAGACCGGGAGGATAGCTACGTTAGGTAGTTGTTTAGATAGATATATAAAGACGTCGTCTGCTCGTCTTTTGCTAGACTTCTCATTATCATCAGCATCATCAGCATCTGTCTCTTACAACGCTAATATTAATCAACTTTAATAAACTTCAAAGACTTGAAATAATCAAATCCCAAACTTCACACCCTCCATCCACCAAAATGCAGTTCACCAAGCTCGCCCAGCTCCTCTCCCTCGTTGCCGCCTCGTCGGCTGTCACAGGTACGGACAAAACCCTTCCTTCCCTTCCATTCTCTTGAGATAGACATTGAAAAAGCTAACACTCCGAAACCTTAGTCTCCTACGACACCGGCTACGATGACAACAGCCGCTCCCTGACCGCCGTGTCCTGCTCCGACGGCCAGAACGGCCTCATCACGCGCTACGGCTGGCAGACGCAGGGCGACATCCCGAGCGCCTACATCGGCGCCGCCGACAGCATCGCCGGCTGGAACTCTCCCTCGGTAAGTTTTTGGACTCGCTCATCCCGAGCGCTTACTACATATGTAATTGCGACTTTTAAAAGAGAGAGAAAACTAACGAAGCGAAAATAGTGCGGCACCTGCTACGAGCTGAGCTGGAACGGCAAGACCATCAACGTCCTGGCCATCGACCACGCCGGCTCCGGCTTCAACATCGCCCTCGACGCCATGAACGCGCTGACCAACGGCCAGGCCGTCGCCCTCGGCCGCGTCGACGCCACCTCCAGCCAGGTCGCCCTCAGCGCCTGCGGCATCTAAACGCCTCTACCACATCTATCCTTCCATCCATCTACCTCACCTACCTTGATTCAAAAAGAGACGAATGAGATGAAATGACGGATTTAGCGGGCAGCGGCGGCGGCGGTGGTGATAACCGGTATATACGGGGGGATCGGATCATATAATGCATTGCATTGCATAACTTTTCACCTACTTTAATGTTCATTCCTTAATTCGAAGCATGGTTCGGCGCAGGCTTTACACAAAAAAGAAACCAGGCAGCATTCATTAGGAGTAATATCCTCTTTTACAACAATTTACTCAATTCAAGAGAAAAAACCATTACATCTCACGATTATGTCATTTATTTGCATTGCAGACTGGAAAAGTGTTATGAAAAGTGTATTAATATAGCTGATCTAGCCTCCCCGGCACTCCGATCCTGTTAACTAGCGATCGTCTCTTCTTTTTGTATGTTCGACCTCCCCAGAACCGACGACGTAAATACATAGCAGAGAAGGGCTAGATGGAGATTCCACTTTCCTCCCTCCACTTCTCTCTCGTGAGCAAACAAGCAAGCAAGATAAAAAAACGAGCGAATAGACCTCCCGTCTCCAATATTCATCCGGCTATGCAAAGGTGTGTAAGACAAAGGAAATAAAAGTAATTTTTTAATTATCAAATCAATCTTCTCGAAGCGAAGCAAAAACGTGCCCAGCGACCAATTGCCAATTGCCAATCTGATCTTGATCAAGCGAATGTATAGTAGTAGTGATTCATTATGTTTGCGGAAAGTGTGCAAAACCGTAAGCGTATGAGAAGAGCGAGAAGAAGAAAAAAAAGAAGTTATGGGGGTATCAATCTAGACGTTTGCGGCAAGCAAGCAGCAGCGGAAAAGGGGCAAAAGGTATAAAAAGCACATCCCATATATAACGTCAACTTCCCTCCTCAAAGTGCCCTGCCAATTTCTGTGGCAAGCAAAAAAAGTGCTACCTAAAGGTAGCGAAAAGTACTGACTCGCAATCAAGCTCCCAAGCACTAATCATCGAAGAAAGAAGCATCGTCAAACTCCTCCACGCGCGCGTCTTCGTCGTATGCGTTAGTCCGCATCATAGGAGGGGTGACCGGTTGTCGTCTTTCCTGTTGTTGAGGCGGAGTGCTCGTTCTAGGCATCTTCTCGGCTTGCCGGGCAGTCATGGAGGGGCCGCGAGTTCTATTCGCAAACTCCTCGGCTGTGAACCGCCGACCGGTGTTACCGAATGCGGTAGGCTGGCTCTGGCTCTGCTGTACCGGCGGAGTATTTCTAATACCGGAAGCCGGCGGAGTCATGAGACCAGAGAGAAGGCCGCTCTGAGATGCGTTGTTTATTTTCGAAGGAGTAGAATTCCGAGCTGATGCAGGGGATGATGCTAGGACGCTGGAGAGCGATTGGTTCGACTTTCGCCAGCTGCCCCAAGCGGCCGCCAAAGGTCCAACCGCTTGTGCAACTCGGGGAGTAGCAGCTCCGCGGATAGTAGCGGCGATGTTTGGCAAGTTGATGGCCGATCCACCATTCATAGCACGCTCCCGCTCCTGCTCTTCCATTTGAAGGTTAGCCTTCAGGCGTATAGCTGCATCCTTGATGACCTCTCGGTCCACGTGGTCCATGGACAATGCGTTGATGATGTCTTGGAGATCCCCATGCCTTACAGCTAGAAGCTCACGTAGCCATGTAATCTCGTCATCGCGCTTGGAAATCTTGGTAGCGGAATCGGGGTCAAGCTTAGAGACAGTCTGTTCAAGCTCCTCAATCTGCTGTTCACGAGCCTGTAACTGCTCTTGTAGAACCATGATAGATTCACGGAGTGCTTGAGGAGAAACCTTCTCGGGAAGTTGCATAGCCTCCCCGAGTTGCTTCGTTTGAGCAACAGGGCCTGGCTGAGAAGATAGACTAGGCACAATCATAGACTTAGAAGCTTGTGCTGCTGCTTGGGCAGCCGCCTTGGCGGCTTCCTGCGCAATCTGCACCTTGTCCTCCAAGTGAGCAACACGATCTTGTAGATGCTCAGTCTTGGAAGTCGATAGGCTGAGTCGTTCCAAGAGATTCTGCTCTGTACGTTGCGCATCCTCGGTGGTGTTGTGGATTTGTCGTTCATATCGAGCTTGGAGATCTTCAATTTCGTTCTGGTGCTTCTGGATCAGTTCGCTGAGCTCGCTTTGTCTCTGGTTTTCTGCTTCTTCTAGTTCAATTTGCTTTGAGGTCTGAGCTTCCTCAAGCATCATCTCATGGTGGGCCTTCGCTGTGTCGGCATCCATTCTGACCTGGTCTAGTTGAGCTCTCAACTTGTTGATCTCTTCCTCAAGCTCCTCGCGCACGACGTTTACTTGGTTGTTGGAAGCTTCTAACTCGGCCTGCATAGAATTCTGCGTTCGCAGGACTTCGGAAGCTGCCGAGTCTCTTGCATCTTGAATCTCCCTCTGGTAGCGGAGAGCATTTTGCTGAAGATTGTGATTCTCGGTCTTAAGTTCAGATAGCAATCCTTCGAGCCGCTTGCAATCGCCAACGGCCCTTAGGCTTGCGCGCTCACCGGTCTCCAACCGCTCAAGTTCGGCTTCGAGGCGCTCACGAGTCCGTGCTTCAGCTTGAAGTCTAGCATCAAGTACTTCTTGACGTGCAAGAAAAGCTTGCTCCTTCTTGGTGCGTCGAGAGTTCTCTTCGGTTATCTCACGAGCTGCACGCGCCATGTCATCTTGCAGAGACACGAACTTAGCTCGCCAATTATCCCGGATTCTCTCATTCTCTTCAAGTTGGACGCCGAGCGTGTCGATAAGCTTGTGCATATGCTTGTTCTCATTGATAGCCTCAACAAGATCGTCTGCTTGTCGATGGGCTGATTCCCTAGCATGCTCAGCCTCGGAACGCCAGTGGCGGGCCTCTTGTCTAGCATCACGGAGCTCAACTTCGGAAATGTTAAGGCGGTTCTTGAGTTCTGCCTGGGTTTGTTCGGCATTTGTTTGGGCCGCTTCAAGAAGGGCAAGACGCATTGAAGTCTTGCCGGATGACTGCTCGATGCTTTTGACCTTCTGGTCACGTTCCTCAAGCACAGCTCGTAGACGATCTTCCTCCTCAGATGAGATTCGAAGAAGTCGTTGGATCTCTGAGAGCCTATCTTCAGCATCCCGACGACCTGAAATCTCGATCTCATTCTTGTTTTCTTGAATCCTGAGTCGATCTTCAAGATCGTGTATCCTCTGATCGAAGACGCTGCGGTTCATGATTTCGACCTCTACCTTCGTCTCAGCCTGTTCTAGCTGTCGGCGGAGTTCAGCAGCACGATCCTCGGCACCACGCCTAATGGTTGTCTCGTTTTCGCCTCTAGCCTCCTCCGCTCGAATTTTGTCCTCAAGTTCAAGGACCCTTGACCGCTCGCTTTCGGTTCTACCCTCTTCAACACGAAGTCGTCGCTCAAGGTCGAGAATCTTTGATTGCATCTCGGAAAGCTTGTTGTTCGCTTCCGTGTCGTCCTTAATTACCGGCTGAGGGGTAGGAGGCATGCGACGTTCAACAGCCTCTTCTACAACGTTTCTGAGGTCTTCGGCGCGGAAGTCTAGTCGCAAAGATTGACTGAGCTCCTCTTTCATCTGTTCCAAGGCTTTCAAGACGGACACATCCTCCTTATTAGGACGCTCATCAAACGACTCGAGTTGGGCGGCTTGGAGAGCACGCATAGTCTGTTGCTGGTTTAGAGCATCCATGACAGCGATCCGAATCTGGTCCATTTTCTTGTCTCTTCTGGGACTCATCGAGCGACGAACAGGTGTCTCGTCGTCTTCATCGTCTGCATCACTCTCTTGAATCTCGGCAGAAACACTACGCCTGTCTCGTCGGCTAGACGGTGTTCTACGAGCTAGACCGCCCAAGGCATGTTGGATACTACCCAATGCCTTTTCAACCGGACCAAGTCTAGAAGCCAAAAGGCTGCCGACCAGATCATGGACTTGACCATCGAAATATCGAACTCGTTGTTCGAGCTTCACCTGCTCGCCGTCGCTGAAAGCATCATCCCAATCACTTCCAGGGAGGCTGTCTCCAATGTTAAGCCGATGTACTGAGCCATCGAACGCTTGAGAGACAGCACTGCGCGGAGGATCGACGAAGGGGTCATCCAGTTCTGTTGAAGGTCGCGGAACCACACCTTGCTGAGGTAAGGTAAGATACTCGCGAGGACTTGGGCTTGGTGCGTCACTTCGGAATGGCACCTTTGGTGGCAAGTTCACAGGCGGTGAGTTCGTGACAGCATCCGCTGGTACATCCCGCACAGGGCTGGGTTGGCGCCATTTAGGAGATTCCATGGTCCTCTTGAGTCCCATCGTAGGGTCATTTTCGTTAAGATGTTGCATGACTGCATCGATTTCCTCAAAGGTGAGCTCGTGAGTAACCTCGTCTCTAGGCGGGGTGCCAGGCTCCGATGGTGGACTAACAGGTAAAGGCTCGAAGCTGTGCAGCTCCGATACTTCGCTAGTCAGTTCATTCATGTTGTCAAGAGGAAGCTGCGAGGCATTATCGGACACTGGAGATGGCGATGCAGCATAATGAGAGACAGACAATCCAGCAGACTTCGGTGGTGGCGATGGCGTGGTTGCAAACCTAGATGCCTTCAAGCCCTTAGGAGCAGGCGGAGGTGATGCGAATCGCGACAAACCCAAACCTCTTGGCGGCGGTGCAGGCACATCTTCCTCAGATGGTGCGGCCTGCACTTCAGGGGCTGGCTCTGCCTCAACTTCGGTGCTTGGTTTGAAGTCTGGTCCGGGAGTCGGTGAACCAGCACGGTCATCCTCCAATTTATCTTCGGGTTCAGCCATCTGGACAGGCTGCGTCTTAAGAACGGGTTCAAATGAAGCTGCGATAGCATCGCTAGTACCAAACGCAAAACCTCCAGTGCCTCCGGGCACAAAGGGCTTAGCGGCAGCAGAAAGGCTCTTCTTATGCTGCTTCACAAATGAAGGTTCGTCATCGCCAAACGGCCTGGCGTTATTGAAGTCCTGAATTTCTGTCTCACTGTTGAACTCGAAGGGTTTCCAACTAGACTTGTCCTGGTCAGGGGAGGTTGCTGATGGGCTGGTGGTCGTCTTCGTATCATTCGATTCGGAGTGCAACTTTCCATCTGTAGATTCTGAGAGAATGGTAGATGCGAATGTCGTATCGCCGACGTGTACGCTCTCGTCATCCTCAGCCTTCGTATCAGCGGGTGGAACCTCCTCTACAAGAGCATCCTCTGTCTCAGACTCTGCTGCCTCCGAAACAGCAGAGTCCTGTTGTTGGGCTGGTGGCGCAGCTTCTGGCTCTGGCGTGGGCTCTGCAAATAAGGGGACATCGTCACCATCATCGTTACTCTCTCTGAACTGTTTCTTCGTCCGACTAGAGTCAGTCACGCGACCGTCCCGGTCCTCGGTGGTCTCTCGGCCAGGAGCAGGAGAGTGTGAGCTAGACGGGCGCACAATAGGAACGGCCTTCGACTTCTTCGCAGGCTTGACGACGCCCGAAACATTGAGGTCGATATTGCCAAATATGCTGCCAGGGCGGTTATCAGTATTCTCGTTACCAGAAGCCCCCGTACTAGCCACCGACGAGGCAAACGAGTGCATGGGCTGGAAAGCAGGAGCATCCGGATTGAACTTTGGTCCAAATCCAGAGAAGCTGAATTCTCCCTTGCGAGGAGAGAAGGCTGGTGCTGAGGCGTTTATCTTCAGCTTCGATGCCGACGACGTTGAGTTCATACTGAAATGGCTGGAAGTTGCAGATCGGGGGTTTGGTGTAAAGGACGGAGCCTGGAACGGAGTTGGCTGGAAACTGCTCGGCTGAGCATTGTTGTTACTGCCAAATACGAACTGGCTAGACTGACTAGGGGTGAAACTGCTCGCAGGGTTAAATTTGAACTCGGCTGCTCCAGCATTTAGCTTAGAAAGCGAAGGCTTGCTAGCATGGCTGTGGCGACGGGAAGACGATTTGCTACCAGAGAGCGGCTGGGAATCTGCCCAGGGATTACTAGCAGTTGACAACGACCGCTGATGCAATTGGTTTACCAAATCAAAGGCCTGGATAGGGGTACCTAGGTTGCTTGGATTGGTTTCAATCTCATATGAATTATCGCCGTTCTGCAGATTGAGATCAGCTGGCCTGTGTTTCTTGAAGCCCCCATCCTCGGTGCCATTCCGCGCTTCGTCGTCGTAATACGGGGCCTGGGAAAGCGAATGACCGCGACTGTGAGGCTGCGGGTGATGAAGTTTCGGTCCTTCATCAGAATCGGTTCCGAAGTTACCAAAGTGTACGGAAGGTCCTCTGGTATGAGAAGCAGAAGGGGCTTCGGCCTCCGCAGGCTTTTCTCCTTCTATCTTTTCGTACTCGTTGTGTGGGCTGTAATCTTCGTGTTCCAGCTGAGATCGGAACTGCTCCTCCAGATGGTATTCAGCGTCATCAATCTCCTTTTGAAGGCTGTCACTAGCGTTATGGCGAATAAACTGGTTAGGCTCTGGGGTCTTAGATGGACTCTTGTTCTCTTCGTACGGATTGCTCTGGGTTTCTTCCTCGACCTCGCGAAGATCTTGTAACCGAGGGGATGCCCTAGCAGAGTCCGATCTGTGCAGGTACTGATGAGGAAGAGTAGGATATTGCAAAGACTGATGTCTTTGATGCACACCAGCTGGTGAATTGAGACCATCGCGCTGGAAGGGTGATTGTGGTGAGACCATAGAGTTCAGGTTGAAGAGAGAAGGTGAACCACTTCGGTGGCCATGCTGCTGGTGCAGCAGCATTTGCGGAGACCATGCATGAGGTGAAGCCTGTCCCGAAAAATTGAAGGGATGCTCGTTGGGTGAGATAGAAATCGAGGCACGAGGGTTGAACTTGCCGTGCAACGGCGGGCCGTTGAAAGACGCCGGAGAGGCAGCCGAAGGCACCCCCGGACTTTGAGTAGCAGACGACCCCTGGCCGGATAGAAAGGGAGGTGGGAAGGGGAACGGCTGGCCATTACTAGCGGCTGAAGGAGTTGGTAGAGGGGGTGAGAAGGGCATCGAGGGGTATTGATTCGAAGCCTGCCGACTCATGTTCGATGCAGCGGGCGAGATAGAAGGCGGAGGAGCTGGCTCATCTTCACCGAAAGAAACACCAAGCGCCCTAAGCTTGGCCTCTTGCACCTCATCGGCATAGTTCTTCCATGCTGTCAAGGAGTTAGCGGACTTTTATGAAACCACCCAATTTCAACAAAATAAACATACCATTCAGATCCGGAAGTGTCACTTGATATTTACGTTGAGAGCGCTCCTTGACAAGATCTTCAGGTATCGGCCATTCACCTCTGCTCTGTGAATAGTTCTCAAGGGGATCTGGAGAGACGTGCTGTCCTTCCAAATCAAACCCGCGAACACTGTAACCTAGCTCTTCCCAAGATCGGTACATTGCTGTTACATCTCCTGCACTCAGAGGTTTTGGCGCCTTGCCCGGCTGGCCTCGCTCTTCATCCCATGGCAAGCAAACTAATATGTTCTTTCCTCTCCATGGCATCTTCTTCTTTGGCCGAGGCGTCTTTCCCGCGACTGGCTTGACCGACTTCACTGGTGTAGTAGGAGCCTCGAAAGGTGCATTTTGCATTGACCCATTCGAACTCGGTTGATCGCTCCTAGGGGTATCTACCCTCTGCGCGGTCTCCGAGGCAGATTCTATAGTGTGGATGCTAACAGCATCTTGGCCGCCCCTCTCCACATCGAGCGCATCCATACTTGCCAAACTTGATGTTTTGCTAGCGACACGCCGGTTAAGAACTGCCTGCCTTAATGTCTCGTTGCTAGAACGCTCCCTCGGATGACGTTGAGATGCTTTGCTTGAGGCTCTAAACGGATGAAGAGTAGCTCTTGGTGTCCTAAGGTCGGCCTCTTCAGACCAACTAGCTTCGTCACCGGAAACAGAGCTTCTCAACGAAGAGGGCTCGCTATCGTCTGTGTCACTAAGCCAGAGACGATGTTCGGAAGCCAAGTTGTTGGTAGTATGCTGGCGGATCCAATCCTCTGTAATACCACGAATGGGGCGCCGGGCACGATTCGCAAGCACGGCAGCACTCCCAGTTAGAGAAGATGGAGGTAAGTCTGGCTCGGTTGTTGCGATCAGCGGTGCCGGGCGCAGAAAGGGAGTGTTGATCTCGAGCTGATGCAATGGAGATTCTTCCGAGGTCTCGCTACTGAAACTCAGTCGACGGAATTGGTCACTATCGGCTTCAGGATACGGCGAGCCCCAACTGGCTGTGACGTATTGCCTGTCTGCTTCGCTACTACGGTTAGATGGCGGCGTCCGAAGATATTCGGATGCTCGACCCGGTAGCTTCGGGGCAGGGAGCGGTGGAAGTACCGGAGATGATCCACCGTCGTCGTCTACGGTCGAAGCGCTCGAGACGGAAGCTGACCTTGTTGAATAAGATCGAGATGGCGTAGCTCCAGTGCCGTCTCGTGCAGAGGCACGAGGAGTTAACGACTTTGAAGAAGACGTCTTTGGTGGCTTAGTCAAGGTGTGAATTATTAGTCTTTAGTCCTGATGTTCGTTGGCTTAAAACTCAAAGCAAGACAAAATGGCGGATAGGGTTCCGAGACCAGACATACCTTGACGAGATCAGCGCAGCGAAGCACGGATCGCCTGCTGCTTGATCTCCAAGACTAATACTTTTACTCTCGCGTTATCGCGCGACTCCTTTCGCTACCCAATAAGAATATACAGATCGTTTCGTGGGCCAACTAAGGGGTAAAGTTGCGGGACTTGACAGCCTGGATACTGTCGCGACGCGTTCAGGTGGAAAACGAAGGCTCGCCGAGGGGATCGGGAGGGAAATAAAATAAAATAAAGAGTGGAAAGGAGAAAATTAAAAGAATGGTAAAAATGCGCAACTCTCCATCGGTTTCGATCTGCCTGTCGCTATCCGCCCTGAATATCAAGAGGAAGTGATTACAAGATGGACTCGGAAGTAAAAGACGCGATGGAGAGAGCTTCGTGGTCACCCCTTTGGTTGCGAGAAAAACCCAAGTTGTTCAAAAAAAGAATTGTCCAGGATAGCCTGTTCATGGAAATTGCTATTACATCTAGCCTAGTTGCTAAAATTGATTACGATGAGAAATACTTTTATTATTTAAAACTATGGGGGTAGAATCAGTGCAGCGTGGTCCGTGCTCAAAGTCACTCCTAACAACTTTAATCAGCCCAAATGCTGCATGTGGGCTCGCATAGTGCCTCCCCTCGTCCATAATTAAATGGGACCTTCCCATCGACCTGGATTATCCACACCTGCCACCTGCCACTTTGCTTTTGCGTGTTCCAATTGAATGCCGTATTTTAATAGGCAGCTTCACTTTTAGCATACCATAGTAGCAAAATTCACAGCAAAGGTTGTCAAAATTCCAACGCATGTATTTTTGATGGCACATTTAGAAACAAAAATCCGATGAACCTTCTCAAGACTGGCAGAAACGGTTTAACCTAAATTGTTCCACGATGACGCAAGCTTCTTCGGCATAAATCGTCCCATCTCTATTACCTCAATGTTGTAAGTGCAGATTCTTAAATACATGTATGTACTTGCAAATTGACACTCATGGAAGAGTCAATTATCCTAATCACCTTGCAGCACAAGCAAGGCACCTCTATAGTCACTCAAAACGGTATCAAATAGCGAGGAGGAAACAGTCTGGCAAGCAAATACAATTCCACTCTTAAGAAGGTTTGAGACCATACAGCATCGTCGAATAGTACATTATGAATTGAAGGTTATTTTCATCACATTAAGATTGTGGCAGGAGCATACCGTCCAATGGCAACAAGATCGATCGCCGCGCCAATGTCACGGTAAGTGTTGGCAATGAATAAAATCTCTTCAGGCACCAATTCGATCGATATGTATGGCAGTATGTCTTGTCTTCACTTCATTGGATGCTGGCAAGATACCTGGTAAGGTACCTACGGTTGCGAATTCCTGAGAGTTTATTTCTGCAATTGAGTTTACTGTCTCAGCGTTCAACGGTCATGCATCTCCCCTTCTACCCTAGAGTTTCCGGTCAAGTTCCTCACAACCTTACTACCTACCTACCTATTATCATCGATGCAATTACCAACACAAGAGGGCAGCTAACCGCATAGAAAGGGAGTTCCTATTGTGCACACGCAAACTGCCACGTAAATAACTCGTGTTTGCCTCAGTAGTCTATATATATCACCCCTCATTAGAGGCAAGGGATATCTTATAGAAGACACCATATCACTGAAAATATAGTAACAGAGATAGATGAGGGTGAGGTAATTGGTTAAGCTGGTTTCTTTTAGGAGCAATACATATATGGTCGAGTGCTACTTCACTCCTCCTAATTCTCAATATGACACCTGGGAAACCCAACCTAAGACCGTAATTCGTCATCTGCTCCCTATATTCATCGGCCGAAGCAATATACCACCATCGAATTCTTCAAGCATTATATTCAGCATTGTCGAAAACCATCATCCACGAGCAACACTCACTGCGCAATGCTACTCGAAAGCAAGCTGAATCGGTAACAATTTTCATTCCTCTCATCGCTCACAAGTTTCTGTTCGCAGCCGACGTCAAATGAGATTGGTCGCAAAAATGTAGGTTGGATCTTTAGTCTCCAAACCAGATCATATTAGAACTCATGTTCTCTTAGATCAGTAGGCAAGAAATCGATTAATTAGGTAGGTACTTAAGGAATTTCAGATGCTATAATCGAAAACCTAATCATTGACAGACAAATGCCTAGAAACAAGCGACATATAATGCAATGAGCTCGAACCTAATATGAACGACGTCATCAATGAATTATATGGATATCGCAATTGCGACTCTTGTCGACAACAGTCTCAAGTTAATTAAGAGCGCGAGCTAACAAGCAGGAAGAGAAGCGAGGCAAATATTTGTCTAAAAATAGAGGATAGCGCCGGGTCTCGGGCGAGACAGTCTCAGGCCAAAAACACTTAAGTTGGAAAAAATCCTCATTCTTCCCCGAGGTAAGGCGCGACGACAGGCGGCTGAAGACACGGGCTGTCAGGCTGGCGAGCTGGAGCGCCAGAGCACACGGAGAATTCGCGGGAGAGCGCCACGGCATCGTGTTCTAGACCGATCCGATCAAGCCACTACATGTACTATGTAAGATTCACTAAGATACTTCGTAAGGCGAGATAGTGACTTAGGTTGGTCGCTTCCTCGGTCTTGAGCCTGCGGCCTCAGGAGGATCCTGTCGACCCGTGAGAGAGGCATAGGATGACTTTGGATTCAATGGCCCTCCCTGACTCAGCTCACAAGCACAGCGCGCGGATAGCCTACCTAAATAACGGCGCCGCCGCAGTCGAAGGAACTGCTGTAACAAACCCATTGTAACAACCAGAATCCCATGTGTTGCGAGTAGACGGTGGCACAATGGGGATAGGGCAGTCCTGGCCCTAAATTATTGCGGGACGACGTTTCGAAATATTACCCTGTCTGCCTGTGTCGCGGGTAAACTCACTCACAAGTGTTTGGACCCTCGTCATAGGTGAATGAATGCAATTATCCTCGCACCGACTGGCTGTTGTTTGTTCGGCCAACCAGCAAACTTGGTTACTGGATTTCATCATTCAGGGACCTATGGAAGATCTCTGGCATTATTCTTGGTCTGACGGCATGCAACGTTGTTGGATCGACAGTCGCTGACGTTGTACCTAGCCCTGCTGCTTTTTGCATTGCTGCAGTTCAGCGCCCCTGGGCCGGTATCGTGGCTATGTGGCTGGCTTGGCTTGTCGGCTTCGATGTCGAAAATCGGGCAAGTCCTTTCCCGCCTTGCCCGTTTTGCCCGTTTTCCGTCAGACCCTGATGATCGCGGAAGCATAACGAAATGGGGCTGCGAAAGTCATGTGCATGCCGACGTAAGGGATGTTCTTTTTCAGGGACTCCCGCAGGGTTTTGAAGAATAGACCACTAAGGTACAATTCATTCTTCTCCACGTCTTCCATGAGAATAGACAAGGCTCGAAACTCCCAACTCTGACAATGAGATGAACACAAAGATAGACTCTATTTTTAGTCGGGTGATCTTTAAAAGTGCTTGCGCATCATGTTCCCCTAAATCCGGCAAAGTCGGGGCTAAAATCGCATGTACCTACGGCCCATGAGAAAGAACGCATCAACGTAACATGATTTAAATACTTCTTTTGGGATAGAGTATATTTGGATCTCAATGAGGCTGCCTACTAATATGAGAATGAATGAAGAATATAACATTTACAACACTTTACATAGTAGTATTCACTAACTTATGATGCTAACTTGTCGTGATACTTACGTACATCTAGGTACACTTCTGTCACTATACCCAAAAGTGGTAGTGCCTGCAGGTGGTCAGTTGTCTAAGAAACTAGGCCCACCATAAGATCCACTCGCCCCCTACCTTTGTTGATCTCTGATTGGGCCTTTGATTAAGAAATTATGCGCGAACCCTCCCTGTACAGCAGCTTTGTGCAAATACGAAGCTAATGTAACCATACCTCCTCCAGTAAATCTCTCTCCTTCCATAGAATCCAGGCCTTCGTCAGATTCTTCACACACATCCTACTCAGGTCATTCGTTTCTTTTCCCGTCATTCGATCAAAACAACATCAACCTATTAAAATCTATCTTCTCTAGTCTACCCATTGCATTTGAGATCTCTTGGGGATCTCTTGGGGCTTTTCAACTTCTTACCTCCACATTTCATACACTCACTCTCACTCGAATCCCCTTATTTCGAAGACCCATACAACACTTAATAATTTCTGTCGCGTGTGTATCCGACGACAATTCTGGGCTCCGTCGATGGTGATTCAGTTTTAAGATTGGTCATCCCAACACCAATTAACGCACGTGTCACACATCAAATTTCTCATCAGAGCCTCAAAAGGGGTGGAGGAAAACCTGGATTTATCCATCCATTCAACTTTTACCTTTTCCTCATTTGACCGACTCAACCCTCATCGCCCGTCATCATGTACTCTACGCGACTCATTCACCTGATGATGGTGGCACTCTCCGTGTCATCCGTCACTGGAGTAGCCTGGCTCAACCCTCACCAACGTGGCCATGAAGTGAAGAGGCAAGATGATACCATCTCAATTAGTCCCGACCTTGTCACCGGTTCAGCAGCGGCGGACCCGACCTCATCCAGCACCGAAGAAGCATCATCTGCGTCGTCGACTGCTGAACCCTCCTCCACTCCGACATCCGAGACTACTGCTGCCACTACCCCAACCGATGCACCTACTTCACCGGCTCCGACATCTGATAACACAACACCGACGACAAGCAATGCTCCTGCTCCTACGTCTACCGCTGGACAAACTACTACGCTACCTGCTGCTTCTACCAGCGCAGGCCAAACTTCACCAGCACCCACATCGACATCCAGCGGAAGCAATGGCGGTGATCAGACTAGCGAAACTCCTGCCACGACAGCGCAGCCTACTACTTCGACTTTCGTGACGGTTATTACTAGTACCGATGCGGCTGGTCAGACTTTCGTGACTTCGTCCTCCAGCACCGTTGTGTCCACACCTACTGTCGCTGCTGACTCAAGTAACCAAACCACGAGCATGCCTCAGTCAACTATCAACACAATCATCGGCGTCTGTGTCGG
Source organism: Hypoxylon fuscum (assembly GCA_022578945.1). Taxonomy (NCBI): domain Eukaryota; kingdom Fungi; phylum Ascomycota; class Sordariomycetes; order Xylariales; family Hypoxylaceae; genus Hypoxylon; species Hypoxylon fuscum. Next base: position 20,726 of record MU399856.1, on the reverse strand, counting down.
TGTTGGCGGCGCCATTGTCCTTGCTGCTGGTGGTGTGCTGTTCTGGCGACTTCGCAACAAGCGACGCAACGCGGACGAGAACGAGGAGCTGGTCAGCTACGGTGATGGCTTTGCTGGACCCGGAAGTGCGGAGAAGACTGAGCCTACCGGTAGCCAGAGTGGCCGTAGCCCGTTCCAGAGCACCCTCGAGAGCTACCACGCGCCATCGCAAACAAATGCCGCCTCTAACTTTTAAGAAGCGATACCGCATCGGAAAATAAATACCGAACTCATCTCCTACAGATTATGTGGCATTGTCTTATGGCCATCGGCGTCGTCGGAGTTCAGAGGTATTCGCATGGCATCATCACCAAACATCACGTTCCCACTTTCATAAGCCGGCTTATCCGTACGGAATAAAAAAAGTTCCCGAAATTTCATACCAATTACGAACGTATCTAAAGAAAAGGGGAAAGGGGAGGTTTATCCACGAGACTAATTGTGACGGTTTTTTTAAGACCCGGCCGAGCAAATGAAAGGAGAGAGGCTCTTACGACCTAAAGTCTACGTTGAAAGCTGAGAGACTTGAGGGGAAAGGGGAACTACTTGTATACAGCTTCATAATACCAGCTTCTTCGATTCTACTAGATCTCGCTAAACCAGTATATACACATGCAAAACAAAAAAAACGTACCTTGAAGTACCATTACCTCCCATCAAGGTGTCAGGTCTAAAGTGCATATGCGGCCAACGGCTCGAACCTAATCTCGTGAATCTTATGCAGGAACAGCGTTTCCAACATGCTAGGACGTAGGGCTAGGACGACATGAGGTCATTTCAAGCTTCGATCGAGCGTAGCCGTTATCCCAACGTTTAGACTTCGACGAGCCGTTTACCAGCCCTTGGAATTGGTTAACCTTAACGAATTGGCGGGGTTGGGTGCTTGGTATGGGGGTGTGGAATGGAGGTTAAAAGGAGGGGCATAGAGGAGATTCCACGAGGTGGCTTGATTAAATGCCAATGCTGATTTACATAGATCGATTCAACGCTATTTCAGGAATCTAGATCTCTTCGCCGATACTGTTCTAGCCTAACGAGAATTTTCACACTTTTATATCGTCCACGAGTCTTCGGAGGGTATCGTACATAGTAATCGCAGCAAGTCTGGAGTTGCGGGATGTGCCTTAGGTCGTCTCAGCATGGTTTCAGCACCATCATCGGTGCTCTCTAGCCAATGGGGCTCCGCGCTCGAGCTCTCAACTCTCTCAACTTGCTGAAAAGTGTTTCATTTGATTCTCTCCGGTGTAATACATACGTCGCGAAGTGTTCTCGATAATAGATATTTATGTGTCTGAAGAGGTGGGTTAGGTAAATGCGCGACAGATAGAACGTGGCCCCTAGAGATCAACGAACTGTTCCACCACTTGACTCTTTTCGTCTTAATTTCCAAGCCTCTGTCGCACTGTTTCTGTTTTTACTGTTGTGCAATCGCCTATAAATTAATTCGGACGGGGTGAAGGTCGTACAGTACTAAGCGAAAAGAGAGAGGAAGAAGAAAAACTAGGACGAGCGACAATCATGAAGTGCCGAGGCACAGTAACTCTATCGCTGCTGGCGGGACTCGTGGCCGGGGTTATGGCCGGCGACCTGGTGGAGGATATACGGCGCGACTTCGACTTCCGGATGGGTTTGTTCGCGCGGCAGCAGGCGTCTACGGACTTTCAGGTCCGTGGTTCCATACATAATTACTCTGCTGCTTAGAAGTCAACCTAACTTGTTCTATGTAGAGATTCCAAGGTGCTTTAGGAGGCAAGAAGGCAGCGCAGGTATGTCCTTTTCGCTTTGAGAGCATCATGCATGTCTTGGCCGAGGTCATGATAAGAGCTTGTACACACGGACGAATAAAGTAACAACCTAGCTGACCATAATGAAATACACAGATAGTGCAGAACGACGGCACCGATAGTGACCAAAAACCGTTCAAGACTGTCGGCGGCAGATCCGACGATAGCTTTGTACGTCATCATTCCTCTCCTCCCAAAATAAAAGCCAAGCCAAGCCAAGGGCCCTTCTTGAGGGCTTTACTTGAGGATCCGTCAATGGCCAACGTAGCTAACCAAGACGTACAAATGAACAATAGTCCGACTTCAACTCCGCAGCCAACCGAGTCTGCGACGACCAGAAGAACGACTGCGCCGACGTCGCTAACAACGGCGGCGGCTCCTTTTCCGTTGGGCAATGCGATGACCAAAACAGTGAGTCTACCCACGGCACCTGGCTCGCACTCGGGGACGAGAATACACAACAGGGCTGGCTAGCAACTCGTTTCGGGAGAGAGGGCTAACGCGCTAGCTAGGCCAGTGCAAAGACGCCAACCAGCCTACAGAACAGGATGACCAGTTCCTGTTCTTCTGCGACGCTTAGAGGCTGTGCGTTACTCGCATACCAGAGGGCAGCTATCGTCTCGGCATTGCTCTAAGGAGAAAGAGACCAAAATCAATACTGCTCCCAATGCTTATGAGTTTATACAATGGCTCGGGGTAGCCTCGAGTCGAGATCGAATGCACGGCATGCCCGAGTCCCCAAACATATTTCAACTGTACCATATTTCATGAGCGTTTAAGGAGTTAGGGTGTCCATCAAAATGGTTATTTGATACCTCTTAGGATTATGGATATATTAGTGTAGCCATTGGAGGGTGATTAGAATACGAACATACAGACAACATCCAAGAAAACATCTAGTTTCCTGGTCTTCGAAATAAGTATTTTTCCAGAATCACCCTAGCCTTGTGTTTGCTGATGCTATCATCTTGTCTAGAAGCAGAGGGGGTATTTATGAGTGCAGTGTCAAGCAAGCCAACATCTAATCACACATGGACGTCACGCAGCCGCCCTCCAATCCCTATCACTATCTCACGCCTTCATGTATCAGAAAAAGGGACTCATGGTAGGTAGAATAAACGCGATTCGCAATCAACTTTGTACACGGTGGTGGGGGGGCTTGTCTACCTGCAGCATAACGATGAAGCCCGCGTGCCAAGTACGCCGAAAACTCTCTCTAACAAGTGATGTATGTTGTTTGTTCTTCGAAAACGATTAACCTGGAAGAACGCCTGTGTAACCAGTCATGCCATGCCGTAACGAGGCAACAATAGCGATGATGAATGCATGCGAAAACCACCTTGATCGTCATTACCTCCAACCGCCGTTCCAGATTAGACCACTCCCTTGGTATGACAAAAGAAAAAGGTGACATCACATTAACGTGTGTCAAACTGTACGTGGTATATCATGAGACTCATCAACTTAATACATCTCCATCCGGGAGAAAAGGGGGGTGTTGCATTTTGGTGGGTATTCCGGAATTCAGACACGAGCCATGGGCTTTCGTCGCACCAGGAAGGGGCTGGGCATCTCGTCCTTCTCGGGATCCCAGACAGCTGGGGGTTCGATCATCATTCGGTCCTTGAAGGTGCGCTTGGGGCTAACATTCGCATTTTCGACCGGGCGACCGCCAGCTCGGGCCTGCTGGAGCTCAACAAGGGTACGGCCCTTGATGTTGTTCTTCGCAGCGACCTTGGTAAGGGCCTGGTCCTGCTCCTTCTTAACAGATGGCTTTCGCTGGAGACTTTCCTCTCCATTCGGGCCACCAAGGTTAGCGATCGAGGGGATCTTGCTCAGTCGGCGATTGGGAGAGTTTCCTCGCTCTCGAAGAGCACCGTTGCTAGACTGAGTGCGAATTTGAAGCTCCGGAACTGTGGCCGGTAGAGGCGGAACCGGCTTGGTGGTGCCGAATGCAGCTCCTAGTACAGCTTGAGTCTTGAGACGGTTGGTGGGAGCCGTCTTCATGGTTGTTAGAACCGGTCGCTGAGGACCAAAGGGGTTCTTGTTCGATCGCGGTGGGCGAGTCGGGGATGGGATAACAGGTGTATCGTCATCATCATCCGAATCAGAAACGACAAAATCTATCTTCCTTCCGAATGAGTGCTCATCTTGATCTTGGTCAAAGATGGAGGCCTTGTGTGCCGTCGGGGCCTTAGTAGTGTTATTACGACGGGGTGATAGGGACAAAGACGCAATTGCGATTGGCGAAGGTGATGCCATGTCGACATCCATTGGCGTACCAGGGATACGCTCAAATCGCTCAAACATTGTCTGAGCCCGACCGAATGGCGCACGAGAACTTTTCTTAGAAGGTGCTTCCTCTGGTGACTCGACAACTGAATATTCAGTAATGTCTGTAGTAGACGGAAATTCATCATCTTCGGTACTAGTTGTGGTAGTGGCAAAAGATCGCGGGAAATCCGATTTTGATATCGGCGACGGCGTAGGGTTAAAGATTTCAACTGGTCCGAATTGAACGCTTCGCTTCTTCTGCAATTCCTCTTGGACACGTGCTTCAACCTCTGCTTCGAAGCGTTGTTGGAGTTGTTCGATCTCTTCGTTGACAAGGCGGTCAATTTCGAGTCTTGCCTTGACCTCCCACTCCCTTCGCAACTGTGCGTCGATCTCTTGTCGAGAATACATCCGGTCAGCCTCGATACTAGAAAGCTTGGCCTCGACTTCCTTCAACTTCATCGTGAGCACGTTGTTCCTCTCCCTATACTCGTTTCGCAACGCGACAGCTTCTCGTTCCCTGCGGACCAATCGCACAACGGGGAGGTTAAGCAATGTGGCGGTATCAGGTCGCAAGTCGGGATTGACCTTAAGGCAGTCTTTGATTACTGCGCATAACTCTGCCGAGTACGCTCGGGGGAGCGCGGGAACCTTGCCCTCCTTAATCTTCTGGATGAGCTGGAAATGCGTCTTCGCATTGAAGGGGGGCTCTTTCGCACAGAGCTCGTACATTATACAGCCCAGCGACCAGATGTCAGACTTTAACGTGTATCGTTCAGCTGCACATATCTCGGGAGACATGTAGAAGGGCGTGCCGACGTATGTGGATGCAAAGTCGTGCGATTGGATCATCTTGGATAGACCGAAGTCACCAAGCTTGACTGAGTTCTCATCGCCGAGGAAGACTACCAAAAGATTAGCTTATACCTTACCTACATCAAGGCCATACAAGTGACATACCATTCTCGGGCTTCAAGTCTCGGTGAAGGATAGTCATAGCTCCGCGTGGTGCTTTGGCCCCTGCCGATCCAATCTCCAGGACATTTAAACCCACCATAGGGGGGTCAACACCATAATGACAGCGATACAAGGCAGTGACCAGCTGGGCGAACACCTCCCACACGAAGTGTTCTTTGGCGAGCTCCTGGCGTTTGGTGAGATTCTGGATATATCGGCCGAGATCACCATTGCCGCAGTACTCCATGTATAAGTGAAGATCTTGAGATTGCTTAAGATGCTCGCGATGATAATAACCAACAATGTTCGGGTGTCGAAGGGTCGAAAGGATTTGGAACTCGGCGTGCAATTGTTCACGTTCTTTCTGGGACATCTTCAAGTAGCTGATCTCTTTGCGACAGAGAACCATTCCATCGACCTTCCTTCGGACCTTTCGAATGATGCCAAAGGACCCATGTCCTGCATTTTGCGGTGAACGCATTAGTAACGGGCAACGACATAAGGAGAGTGTAACAAGCATTGGAGAGGCAATGAGAGAACTTACCAATCTTCTCCAAAACATCGTACTGATCACCTATGGATTCCGGCATGGTGAATGAAACTGCACAGCGCGTTTAGAGTTTTGACGGTTCGGTGCTATGCTATCATTGATGCCATAGACAGAAAGAGCAGGAAAGCTAGGTAATAGATTTGGAGAATCCTAAAGGTATTGGAAATGGAAAGTATCCTAGCTACAACTGGACGCTATTCAATGCAGGTGTTCAGCTGAGGATGACTTTTTTGTTGTTGTTGGACGAACTTGGAAATTGAAATTTTTGTTCGGGTGAAAGCTGCACAACAAATGTGTCGTTCGGAAAGTTGATTGCTGTGAGCAAAGGCCCAGTCCGCAGTAATGCTGAACCCTGCAAGTGGTTCCATCAGTCAACAAACCGGCCGTGACCACAGCAACAGCCTAGCTCTAAGTGGGGCGAGACGGGCCAGCTCCAAATTGCTAGTCTATATCTGTCTTAGTGCGGTTGGAGAACGTTATCGATAAACAAAAGTTATTGGATTTCAATGATTGGAGTTCCTGGCGGATGTTTTTTGCATGCGCATACCCCTATCAATCAGCACAAATTCTCAAGAAATCCTACCTAGTTCAAAATGATTTTGTCTAAGACTCCTCTGGAATAACTATTAGAAATATGTATTTTCGAGGCACCGTGTTGCTTAGCAGCATCTGTTGCCAGGAGTCTCAGTATTATGTTGATAGGCACATCCGTAGCTACAGGTTTGGGCATTTGTATACCCCCACTACAAGGTCGTCACTTCACCTATCACCGTTGTGATGACATAACGGCCGTAATAATGCAGCCAATTACCAACAGCTAAGATACAGCTATGCATCATCGCAGCTCCATCGGAGTTATCGGACTTGGTATTCCTCTCAAAACTCACTCAACATTACGAACACGGGATTGGTCTATTATTCTCTTATAATTATCTGCCCCAGCTTCTGATCCATCATGGTTCTCCCGAAGCACGAGCTAGAGGCCAAGTTGAAGGATGATCTCGAATTGGTCAGGAGTGGCGTACTTCGCGATGAGAATCCGCTAGACCTAAGCCAGGAGTTTAATGACCTCCTAGATGCGTGTCGACGAGGTGACCTAAAGCGAACTCAGGAATTGATCTCTGCAGGTGTCAATATCAACGGCAAAGACAAGTTCGATTACACTCCGCTCATTATTGTGAGTAGAGCTTGTCTACCTGTTTGTTGCGCTTGAAGAATCTAGGCGGCTGACTACCGTCTAGGCAAGTCTCTGCGGGCATTATGAGCTGGTTGAGCTATTGCGTACGTATCGACTCTTAAAGTCATATGAACATCTCAAACACATTAAACACCTCAAACCCTTGAAGCTCCCCTTGAAGAGTCATACTGAACGTTGTAGTTGAGTCTGGCGCTTTGGCAGAGCGAGACACGTTCCAAGGTGAACGATGCATCTATAATGCTCTGAACGATAAGATCCGAAATCTGCTGCTCAAGTACGATTACTCAAAATCTACGGATCCTCTGCAGCCATGGGCTGCTCATATCAGCGCCTTGCTCACCAGAGACTCGCCAAAGACCTCTGATATAACACTGATAGCAGCATCAAAGTCATTCGAGCTTCACAAGTTCCTTCTTTCTGCTAGATCACCCTATTTCCGCAAGAAACTCGCGGAGGCTCCCGAGACGGAGACATGGAAGCTGGCACAGCATATCCCGATTGAATCCTTCCAGATAGTCCTACGCTACCTGTACCTAGGTGACATCCCGAGAGACGTGATTGATGCCCGGAATGGCAGTACCGATGAGGAGGTCCTAACTGGTGTTGATAAGATCAGCAAGCAGTTAGAGATCGACAAGTTATGGGAAATCATTCTCTCAGGCAACGATCGGCGATTGGCGCGACAAAGGCACCAGGATGAAGTCAACCGAGCCCAGCAGCAAATCAAGGGCTTTTTTGAGGAGAAGGTTCTCGGACACAAGATGGTCGTCGACACTAGAAAGGTGAACGAAGTCAAGTGGCCACACGACAACGCCATCTTTGCAGACTGCCTTTTGCGCGCCGACGAGGCAGGAGACGAAGAGGAGGATGCTGAAAAAGTCGAAGAATCGGCTGGAATACCCATTGGTCCGGGTGCTGAATCGTCAAAGCAGAACGGCACGAGGAAGGTCAAAAAGTCCGTATTGTACCCGGCGCACAAGGCGATGCTCATCCGCGCGCCTTACTTTGAGAAGATGTTTTCCAGCCAATTCCTGGAAGCTCAAGTCGCCGAGCATCTACATATTATCAAGATAGACTGTCTGCCTGAGATCCTAGAGATCATCCTCACGTTTCTCTATACCGAGAAAGTCGAATGCCCCCTCGACCTCGGCTTGGATCTGCTGTACGCGTCCGACATGCTGTTCCTCGACAAGTTGAAGAACAAAGCCGCGGTCACCATTAGCACGTTGGGAAGCGGCAGCAACAACGTCTTGATCGACCGGACACACGCCCACGAAGGCGACGACGCGGTGGAAGTCGAGGTCGAGCCCATCAACGTGTACGACGTCATACACGCTGCTTGGGACCTAGGAGTGCAGCGGCTGGAAGAATTCGCTGCGCGGTATCTCGCATATCGCCTGGAGGACTACATCGACGAGGAGGAGTTCATGGAGCTCATCCAACAGAGCGCCTCGCGGTTAAAGACGAGAGAAGAGACGGACACGATCGAGCTGCTGGACGATATTCGGTACTACTTATCCGAGCGTTTCAGGCTACGTTTCGAGGACGCCGGGCTGGACGAGATGATGGACGAGAACGAGGAACTTAGCGCGGAAGCTATCAAGGCCTATTTCGGCGACCGCGTTCCGACGGAGCTGGAACTCAGCGCGGCGATGGAGGCCTTTGCCCAGGATAAGGAGACCGCGAATGGCACTCTCGAGGCAGAGAAATCCGATGCCAAGGCCGTCTCCGAAGATGCAGGCGCGGCAGAGAGTGCCGCAAAGGGTGCCCCTGAGGCCATAACTAGCACTAACGGCGTGGTTAGGACCCTCGACGGAGAGCTTGTGGAGGACGAGTTTGCGTCCGACGCCATAAACTACCAGCTTCTGCTGCAGAAGATCGATACGATGCTAGAGAAGCTAAAGTTAGACGCATAAGGGCACATTGCATTAGATAGACGATTGGTTAGAGTTAGCGATAGGCCCTTGTGCAATTTCTATAGCGCTTGAGAATAGAGCATTATAAAGGGGTTTGCTCCTAGGTATATTCTAGGAAAGGCCTCTGAAACTGCCTACTGCTCATCAAAATGCATAGGCACCTATGCTCTAATACCCCTTCATGCCTGAAGGGCGCCCGTCAGATAGCCTCCTCAACTTGTTATCAACTTATTCAACCAGAATTTCCTAAGAATTCGACTCCTACCCCTAATATGCAACTGGTATATGACCATCTCTAAGACCAACCAGTTTACCTAGCCAATAAGACCCAAGAACTCAGACACAGAAAATTACCTGGTCAAAAGGGGCTTGATGAATTGGATATCTAACATAAGTTCCATCTGTGAAAGTTATTAACCTATTTGTTAAGGGGTAAGCATACTTCGTACTTGCACTTAGCAGTGCAATTAACACCGTAATCACAACGACAGGTCAGATAACAGCATCCATTTTTTCGGTCTGTATTTTCAACATAGACCTACAATTCCGCAGGGATCAAGATATTCAAGTTTGTAGATCTTGTAGCTGTGGTATGTAATTCTAGCCGAGGACCCCGTTCCCTTTACCCGACACGGGAGTTAAGCTGGGGATATATCACACAATGCACATAGGTACCAAAGGTAGGCACACTCCCATTCACCACGACTTACCATACACACTCAACATCCACGTGAATAAGAACTCGAAAAAAACATCCCTTAGTATCAACATCTCACGGCACGCCATGTCCAGACAGGCAGGTGACAGAACGTCTGGCTTACAGGCTATCCCGATGTAGTAAGACAGCCCGAGAAAAAAAAGCATGTCAACTCCGTATCACATCTACGTTCTTATACGATGTAACTCGTTCCGGGGCATCGGTAACCTGTCGAGTACGTCAAGTAGTCATCCGTATCAAAATAAATTCCCGCAGACCCAGGCCCATGGACATGGGCGAAATCCGAACCAACCCGAGATTTAAATCCTAGTAGTGTCAGCAGCTTATGACGTCGTCGTTCGTAGTTTGAGTGCCGGTGGTTCAAGGCAAGTAGTAAGTTAACTTAAGAGAAATAATGAGAAGGCAGACGTTAAGTCACCCCACTGGAAAATAAATATGCATCCTTTGAGAATCTTGCTCATTACGTAGGTAGTAGGACCATAATCCGCGAAACACAAAGCAGGTCTTATCATTGCAATATAATAAGAATATCTGTATAATATATAATCCAAAAATCGAGTATCCAACTTCAAGAGGTATCTTTTCGCAGCAAGGGTAACAAAAAAAATAGCATAAAAAGATTGGTAGTATAAAGAACAATCGCAGACTCGCTTGCTCATCCGAAGTAGAGTAATCCAATTTTGTGAAACTTTGGGGGGTATTATAAGAATGAAAGAGGCCTTTGAATGTAAAACACCAACGCCGTAAAAGGTTCCCAAAATGTAAGCCGTGAGGCTATTTCCCCTTCTTATCCAGCCGCGAGGCTCCATTCATCTTGGATAAATATGGCAAGAGAAAGTTGTAGAATTTTTGTTTTGTTTTCCGGCCGCATCGAGTGCCACAAGGGAGCACTAACTCCCCTGAGGCTCCAATATTCAATGCCTCCCCCAGGAGGCGGTGCTGTGGTATCCCGCCAGTACGCACGAGGCAACCAAGTGATGGATGCCTTCAGCCGTTTTGCCCGCGGTCGTGTGACCATATGTTTCTATCCGTAGCTTTTCCACGCCTCGTGCTTTCGACCCAGTAGCAGGGCAGTTTTTCAATTTTTTTAAAATAATAAAAATCAACGTTTGATAGGCTCGCGGTGTCATTTTTCTTTCTCGGATCAGAATGTGATCCAATACCCTGATCCACAGAGTACCCAATATAACGTAGTAACCAAGTTTTGTCCTATTCGAGACCCGCTTTTAGTGTCTATGCCGGCGACCCGAAGAACCACTCTCGTGTCGGTGTGAGTGGCTGTGGCGGTGAGAATGAGAATGGTGATGATCGCGCCGCGACGAGCTCGAGCTGTCTAGTTCGCGCTCCAGGCTTTCGACGCGCTGGCGATAATCCCGTACAATATCCCTAATGTGGGCGATGCGATCGAAGTCGAGCTCAAGCTCGTCGATCTGAGCCATGATATTCTGGAAGCGCGCAATTTCAGCATCGGCATTGTCCACCAGGTTGCCTGCGTGGTCATACTGCTGCATAGTCACGACGGAGCTCTGTTCACTGAGGTACTCGATGCGCTGCTGGATCTGGCGCATCAAGTGGTCGAGATGTCGCGCCAGCGCAGCAAGACTGGAACTATCGAGGAGAAGACGACCTTGTGACGAGGCCCGGCTGGCGGCGCGCGAGGAAGAGGAACCGGCCTGGGCTTGGTGATATCGGAGAAGATTGATTTCCTCATCGGTCAGACCCAATTGCGTGTCGTCAACGGCATTGGCCTCTGTTGACGGCATGGCTCTGCCGTACAAGGCCGTTCGTCTACCTAGGAATTAAGTGCTGTGTAGCGTCGGCAGGACAGGGGATTCAAGGACGGCGGTTGTAAGCGGGGCGGATGCGGATAGGGATTCGGATGCAACGTCGCGTGGTTCTGATACAGGAGAGGCTGCGACACCCTTTGGTCAAGCGTCGAGATGGCCGCAGAGAGCGGCTTCATTGTCTCGAGATGGCGAAAGGCAAGGTTGGATGGTTACTGCACAGGCAACATCGAGATAATTGGAGGAGTTTAGGGAAGAAACTCGGCCGGACGGACTCTTTTGAGAATATTCGAAGCTGGGGGGGATTAACCTAACATAAGGAATGGCAGGGTTTGTAACCAAATAACCAAAAAGATGGAGGGGAGATGGACGGCTGAATATTGGACGGTAACCCTGTACCCAGGTTCTTTTGAAATTCGGTGATACAACCGGCAAACGACCTCTTCGTTCTATTGTCTGCCACACCCGTACAAGGGATTTTGGTGATTTGGTGTTTTACTTGGGCACAACGTGAATCCTTTTTTTTTTTTTACTTGGGTAGAAGTGGTGGCGGTCAGCTGCAGTAGTTTCCTTTTTTTTTTCGGTCTTTTCCCCGCTAGAACGGAGGGTTATTAGGAATTGGTAACACGTTAATGGTCATGTCTTCCATGTATAATCCCCAATTTGATGTAATTTGTGATACCGGTACTTGGAGCTGATGAGGTAATTAACAGCGTTGTGAATTGGGTAAGGTTTAATACCCAAAGAACCTTATGGTCGAGAAATTTGGGTACTAGGTATGTATCTTGGGGAACCGGCGGGGCCCAATTGACAGCCAGGGGTCCCGAGTATCTCGAGGATATCATAGGTCCCTTCGACGATAAACCGATAGATATATCGACTTTTTCAGATTAGCATCTCTCCAAAATACAGGCGTACCTAGCAGACCGATGATTTCAGGACCGGTGGCCCACTCGAGCCGAATTGTTGGTTTTCTTAGTACATAGTATTATCAGAATGTTACTATTACAACGCGCTAAATGATACGGTCAGCACGTTCCCCTGCGTCGAAGAGGCATGGATCGAACGGCGATCAGAGGTCGTTTTAGGCGCTCTAGCGCTTATATATGGGTACGGGAATAACGATATCGACTGGATAAGTTATCTGGAACTCAGCAGGAGGAATGCGTTCTTCACACACCTCATAACAATAGAAATATCTATATCTACGACTTGAATTAGGTATGGGAGCAAATATGGAATTTGGAAGTTGGAGTAGAGTTTTGAATTGGGTCAAAGATGCGAGCCCGTTGCTACCATACGCTACCACACGCTATGACGTCGATTATGAAATTCGTGAAATCCAATGGATGTGACTGCCATCAATATTTCAACCGGTGTTTAAGCGCCGAAGGTACGTAAATCTACGTAAATCTATGTACCTTCTACATACCTTGCAGATGTATCTCACGTCCATATTTACCTCGTAGCATTTAATTAAGAAAGTATTGAGCCTCATCAAACGTATGATGCAAAGAACACCATCGCTATCCCTACTCGGTCTCTTTGTGCTACAGGAGTTAGGTCCGGTTTAAACTAATTTAGACTCGTAGTCGCGGGTAGGGTCTCTGCATCGCGTCTGCATATGTTAGCCCGTGATCTACCGTGCATTGCAGGAGCTCCGCTTGGGATGTCTCGATCCAGAAACGGACCTCGAGTCTCCGCGATGTTCGTAGCAATCGCAGACTAGGCGCGTGAAGAAATATCTAGATCTAAATGAACTCACGTCCTCTGCTAGTATGGCCTTGCATAGAGTCCCAATGGGAGAATATTCCCCTCCGAGTTATATCACCCTACCGGTATTACCTCAGCTGACATCTAAATGGAGAAAAAGAAGAGTCTCCATCTCGGGATCTAGGGCCCAAAGAGTTGGAGAAATGAAAACCTATCACGACATCGCAAATGGACCATACTTATATAATAGTCTTGTCCCATCACGCCTAGCCTTGAAGATAGAAGAACTCACTTGAGTGTGATAATTAGCCGTTGTCCCTCGCTGGTGAACGAGGCCATTTGCCAAAGATGTTAGTCGAGAAGTTATCGTGCCTCTTAGGCCTGTGTGCCTTAGCCAGAGGAACCATTCTCCAGAATGGCCAAGTGAGGACCACCAACTATCCCGATACTAAAATAGATGTTTCCTCGTATGACTTCCAGAGCTACAATGCAAACGCGACCGAGCTGTCATATAAGGGCCGGTGGGACTCTAAGAAGGTTTCTTGGTGGTCGTAAGTCGTTTCCGTCCGCCATGTAGACTACAGCACGTAAAGGAGGCCTGACAACGCAATGGTTGATATAGAGCCCCTGGGCTTGTCTTTGGCTTCACGGGGGACATTGTCGCCATTACGTTCGGAGAGCTGACTTCGAATACGACACTCGTTGGTTTCCGAATCGGTGGTATGGACTGGGCCTTCACCAACGTGACAGCGGGCGCTACACACTTGCTCGTATCCAACGAGACAGCTGGGGTGAATGAGACATATCCAGTGAACCCGCTCACGTTTGAGCTGCGCGTTACGAATTGGGCCTATGGTATCCAGATCGACAAAGTGCACGTTGCGGCGGGCGAGTCGCTGGTCAAGATCCCCCCTTACAACCGCACAATCGAGTTCATCGGTGACAGTCTCTCGGCTGGTATGTATACGAGCTACGAAGGGCTCTCGAGCTTCGCATACGGCGTCGGTGCGGGTTTAGGCGAGACCGAGTACTATGTGACAGCGTATCCGGGCATCTGCGTGACCGATCAGGATGTAAGTGGCATCATGAGTCTATTTCCCCTTTTAGTCCATTTCAGGAGTCAATATTTCTTAAGAGAACTCGTTTGCAAGTTACGAAACATTAGGAACTATTTGGGCATCCTATAAATCCTGAAAGCACTCACATAGACTAACAGACGTCGTTGTAGTGCTGGGGCAATCCACGAGGGCAGTCTCACCAATGGTTCTACGCATCTGACACGAGTTGGCGATCGACCCAAATATGGCCAGGTATGTAGTCAGTCCAACTAGATATTTCACAATCTTCATACGGTCTTCCGCTAGGCGTAGCTGTTCATATATGGCCTAGATTAGCTAACTGACCCCCTCTTTGCTTTAATAGATGGACCAGAGCCATGGGATTTCGAGAAGCAAGATACGATCCCGGATCTCGTGTTTATCAACCTAGGAACCAATGACAACAACGAGGCAAATAACGTCACCTCCGAGGCTTATGTCGACGCCTACAAGAAGCTCATCCAGGGCGTGCACGGGAAGTACCCTAAAGCACAAGTTATCGTGATGGTGTGCACCACCCCTTTTCTCTATATATATCCTCATTATTTTTGTCTATATCCGCAATGAAGCCTACTCACTAATAACCTCCCCCCTTTCCAGCAACTATGGATGGGTTTCTACGCCTACGGCAACAGCTACCAGCAAAACCTCGGCTATGAGCAGGAGCTCCAAGATGTCGTGGCCTACTTCAACTCAGATGAGTACCTACAAGCGCCCACGGTCTGGGACGGGACGACAAACACGACGTCAACACTCGACGCGCCGAGTGAGTCCTTTGTGCACTACTTTAGCACCAAGGGCATCAGTGAGTTCTTCCTTTTCCTTGTGCATATTTATATGCCTTACCGTAGAGGCAACTAATCTTGATCCTAACTCTCCTTGCTCTACAGTGCAGCACAACGACATCGGCCCGCAGTGGCACCCGACGGATGTTGGCGCTATCAAGGTCGCGAGCCACCTGACGCAGTTCGTCAAGCTGACGTTCGGGTGGGAGATGGTAGCTACTGGTCCCGAGTACGTTGCTCTCATTCCTTTCCCTTTGCGTTCCTCCTTCAAGCTCTCTGGCTACTCAGACAGGTAGGCGTGGTACTGCGAGATCTCTCAAGACATTGTTGAAAAACAGAGTCGAGCCTCAGACTAGCGACTGACTCCGGGTTGGTATAGGATCTTTCATGAGACAACGTATTGGAACGATGAGCAGAGCTACTAGATATCTAATCCCTTCTGGACAAATATACATCGGTAGAGGGTTGACCGGCAGGAAACAGGAGGCCCTCAACATCATATCGTATTTAATTCCGCTTGATTGAGCAGATGTATCATATAGAAGCTATAATTGTCAAACATATCAAGTTTATATCGATGTGTAACTTTTGCGCCTCCTTTCTCCTCGTATTCTCGTCTCACTCACCGTGTGAACAAGGACAGCTCTAGCAGTTGCTCGCCTATAATGAGCTATCGAGCTATGTTCTACACTATCCCTTATTCCAAGGGAAACATCAAATGTCTAGAAACAAGATAGCATATGACGAGCGAGATCTGAGGCGAACCATGGCTACCTCTTACGTGCTAGTTCATATTCATTATCCTAGTTGTACGCGCGACGTGTGTACCTACAATGTAGCATATGTAGTGTAGGTACCTATTGCTATCATAAGAGATGCAAGAAACCAAGCATCTCAGACAATATCTACCACCAGACGGCACGCATGGGATATCTACATGTAGCAATCACTATAAGAAGATGCCTGCCCAAGCAACTGTCAAACAAACCTCGTGGCGCCGAGACAAGGCTATCTAGTATCGTACCATCATCATGATAATGCCATCTCACCTCAGCAGTTCGCCCAACTACTTGGCCAGCCTCTCGATTATGCGCATAGACGAGGAAACGTGTTCAGCTAGCGCCGTGACGTCGTTCGTCTACCATCCCTATCCTAGGGATGCGTACGGGGGGTCTGCAAAACTCGGCAGTGCAGCCGGGAGAGATGAGGCTCTTCGTGGCATGTCCTGGGCGAGATGAATCATAGCCCAGATAAGCTCACCGGACGACTGGCGATCCGCGACGTCTGTGACACCTGGAGTATGAGCATTTTCCTGGGGTGATCTGACGCAGGGTTCCCCTCGTCACTAAGTTAGGGTGGTTTATGATCAACGACGATGGTTTCGGGCGCATGGACGACCTAGCCGATACCAGCGGCAAGCTCCATTCCTTGTCCTCTTTGAAAACACGCCGTAGATCGTTAGTCTGAACTTCATGCGTTTGACGGCGTGGTTTGGTCTGGCTCAACCAAAGTTGAGGCCGAAACTCGCTTTTGAGCTGATAATGCGATCTTCGAGAAGACGCATTGATCTGAGCCAGGGAACAGGTTAGCAGGGCTGAAACTTTTGTGTGAAGAACAAGGGTCTATTATGTAGGGGTTTATGGTGTCGGCCGTTGTCGGCCGTCATTCGAGCATCGTCACTGATATGAGTGAAATGCATGAGCCAAGTGGCAATATGTTTGCCGCGATCCTAATAGACGTTGAGCTTGGTAGACTAGAAGGCAGAAGTGTAGCGCACCCCTACAATAATAAATTACAGGAGACGCCGAGCAGTACTAGTCTTCAGATCCGCAACTTGAAGCCGCAGATGTAAACGCTAGACACTCTCTGTCTTCTCACCTTCTGTCGCATCCTCAAGACCGCCATTTTGATGGTGCATCGTGGGATTCTCTCACCGTCAAGGCAAATGGATGCGAATATTACTAAAGCGGTGGATATTTTCCCGGCATTTCTGCGTCAGACCGCTCCTAACCAATTGACCAGGTTCAAATAACCCTGGCACGGGTAGATCTTGAGCCGTGGATGACGAAACACTTGGCCACGATACCCCCTTGCCCTCCTTTTCCTATCCTGGGGCGACATGAGCTTGTTGCGGCTATACCAGCTTTAGCGATACTGGGGAAGATGTTTGTGGATATCGTCATAACTATTGTCACCGACTTAATAGCACGGAATTACAGATCAAATTGTTGGTTTGGAAAAAAGGAACCCGCCGCGGAGAGCATCTCCTATTTGCGTATTCCTGAGTGTCCGGGAATTCTTTGCACATAACCTCAAAACGTGATTCCCTTGGGCATCTACCTACGTATTGGGACGGTGTTAGTCGAGAGTCGGTCCTTCTAGCTGTTCAGTTGCAGAACGGAGCGGCACGCGCCTGTCTTGTGACTGAAAAGATCACGGGCTGTCGTTCGCTGGCCCGCGAGCCACGTTGGCAGAACCGGACGAAACACAAAACATCTCAGTGCCATCGGCTACAACGCTGACTGGATGCATCGTCGGAACCTGGGTGACCGACCCGTCCGTGGGGGAGACGGAGAAACTCCCTGCCCCCCCTGGCTGCCTGGGTGGGAATACCAAGACTATGAAACCAAGATAGTTGCAGATCTCGTAGTTTATAGTGACCGCCCTTTTGCCGCACGCTCATTAGATTCGGAAGCGCGACTCGTGAACTTTCATTCCAAGATGATGATCATCGTATTGCTGTTGGCGACGGCTTCAATGGTTCGAAAGCTAGATCTGCAATAAACGTACGATTTGGACAGATTAGATCGAGCCTACCTAAAAACGGGCTCGTGGACCGATATGATGTGTATTTCGCATTTCACGCTAATGTAGCCGACGGCTCACCCGGATATCCGTAGCAATCACCGCGTGTGGTAGTGGAGCATCTAGCCGAGCAACGGTGCTGCCGCTAAAGGCTAGCTGCTGTGCCGAAGGTACGGTAAAGACAACGGTCTCTGCATTAGCATCGGGCTGGCCCAGCTCACGATACCCTCCTTGGACAGCCTAGCCCTCACGATCCGAGTCAGTTGAGTTGTCAACTGTCAGTCTACCTACCCGAAAAGCCTCGGGATTTGAGAAAAAAAGAAAGAAGCTTGGAAGAATCACCCGAGAATTAGCATGGTCGTTGCCGAGACACGCCAGCGTAGCCCCCCTAGGTTGTTGGTGACGTGTGACGTGAAGGTCGAAAAAGTCTCAAGGCTCCGAATGGCCCAAGAACGAAGAACGACGAACGGATTGGACGAGCTAGGACCGTCAGAAGTCCCAAGCGCCTGTATCGGGGTGTGTGGGGCATGAGATCTGCATTTGGGGGATGCGTCGCAGGGATTTGGAAGCCCCCCAGCCACGACAGTAGAAAGAGATGTACGTACACAATTGAAGGTATGAAGGTATTTGGGGGCTGACATCAGCGCTACAGTGATGCATGACGAAGTGTCTACAGCTAATATTCATGCACAATAAGTAAATGAATAATTAACAGTTGTCAACTGAGGCTGAGAAGTCGCATCAAAATGCTGTGAGATTCTGACTTGAGAACCAATCGCCGTTTTTTTGTTAGCGTTTCTAGCAACTGCTTACCTACCTCCTGGTTAGAATTATCTCCAAGTACCGGTAGGATTCGCCTTGTTTCGTCTGATCTGTAGGTGATAGGTGACGTAGGGTGTTTTGGTTTCAGCCACATCAACTGCAGTTACAATTACTACATAAAACAATAGAAGCATCTTCAAAACAAGTATATGCAACTCGAACACCTCAAATAGCAACATCATAATCTGAAGAGCACAAATTTGGAGCTTCGGCAAAAGGTTAGCGGTGGGATGACCCCCAACTATAGTATGCGGCTGGTCTTCTGAGCCGTACACGTTAATAAGGCGGGCGGTAGCTACCTACCTACCTACCTTACCGAGTCTTGCAGTATGATTCTAGCCCGTGTGGATTCGATTTCATATGTAGGTGTGTACAGGTGTCCATACCTGGCCTCTTTCCCCTGCGATGGAGTTTTCCGATCTTGTGAGCCAAGCGACGTTGAAAAGAGTGGATGGGAGGATCCTGACGATCGTCTCAATTGCGAGTATTTCCCGATGCAGGGCCACATTGCACATTGCGGCACTAACCTCAGAAGGCCCCTTGCAGAAAAGGCGGTAGATCATGCAAGTTGATATCGACCCTTCTTCCATCATTGTTGGCCGCCATAAAGTCGTGTGTGGTAGTAACGAAAATGTCTTACATAATAAGTAATCAAATAGTCATGTCACGTTGCCGACAACGAAGCTTTTCGATGCTCCGCGAGCTCCGTATAGGAGATAGGTGGAGGGTCGCTAGGAAATTGATGACATATGCCACTATTCAACATGTCCCAAGTCATAAGAAGCTAATTAAATAAATAAAGTACAATGCAACCTACTATAGTAGACGGTAAGAGCCCCTTCTTTTTCAATAACCCATGAATAGTTCGTAGAAGGTTGGAATATGACAAGAATGAGAGAATAGAAGAAAGCGGTGTCAGCGGAAAGGTAACCGACCCAATGGGACACCTGGTCGGTGCAATCCGTAGGTAGCAAATGAGGATTACGACATATGTACCTTGTCCCAGAAGGATGGGAGATGCGGATAATTCAGATGCATGCCATGGAAGATCAGTCGGCGTTGTTTTTAATTAATCGAAAAAAAAAACGAAGCGTAATACCGCGGATGTATGCCCGATGCTACCCTGCAATCCATGGTCGCAGTCTGGGAACCGACCTAGATCCTTGGGAATAGGTAACTCGAATATGCAGCAGATGCGAATTGCTCGCATCAGGTGATATGCTGTGTAAGTCGATAATGCGACTTGATCATTGATGTGTTCGCCGCTGGCCGCCTCGTGCCGGGCAGAATTGCCGCTTTGGAGTTGTTGGATGATTTTAACGGGGATATCATTGGTGGTTCGGCGATGGAGATGAGTAGCACTAGATCCAATGAACTCGGTTCCCAAAGAACAGGTGATGCGGACAACCGAAAGTTGCAAAGCATCCGGAGTCCAGGACAGGCAATCGGGAACCTGTAAGATGTGTGGTCTATTGGCGACGGGTTAATGGATATGGGATACAAGATCGAATAGGATTCGGGGCCGCGGCACTCAAGGTGTGATCTGTAGGATCTGATCAGCAGAGCTTACTGTGTATGTTACTTACCGCGGGGCCCGACGCTTTGGGTGATGCGTAACGGTCTAAGTACCTTGAATCGAAAGGACTGCATTCGTAACAGGTGCTTCAGGTATTCCTGTTGTGACGAATGAATGCTCAAACCAAACCTCGAAGGACCTTTCCATGCAATGCAACGAAGGATGGAAATGGGGGTTATTATTAAGTAGCATAATAACATAGCATAATAGATAATCTGTACTTGGCATGTGAGATGTGAAGATGGAGGCGCCTGCATCTTACTTACAGGCGCGGTAACATCTAAGGATTAGGAAAACGTACCTAATTAGGAGGTGAGTAACAAGTTCTGTAACAACTTTAGGGGTGAGATATTACGAGGCCATTTTAATATGTACCTACCTAATTAATTAATCTCAGCGTGATCAGCATTGCTGATGAAAATCATCAACGCCGTCCCCACGCCCATTCGGGCCAGTCCTTGAAAGTCCCCGACGGAAAAGGAATTCCCATATTCCTTATTACATTAACGCCCCAGTATGGGAGGGTGGGACGGTCATAGTAATGATCTTATAAATACATGATTATCTTTTAATAAAAAAAACACTTAAACGTTTTTTATAAGGATAATATTACTTTAATAATTATTATAATATAATATAATTTAATTTTTTTAATAATTTTATTAAATAATAAAAATATTTTAATATTTTAATTATTTTATAATTATA
>MU399855.1:173604-221002 GCA_022578945.1 Hypoxylon fuscum | reverse complement strand
CTCGTACGGCAACTGGGCCTCCGTGGTTTTGCTCGGCGCGCTGGCGCGCGCCTCACAAAACCCCTCCGGCCCAGTGTGCCGGCTTCGCCGGCGGTTATGGTAGCTCACCTCCAGCGAATCCAGCGAATCCAGCTGATTCCAGCCATACTGGCTATTACAGCTATTCCAGCGATTCCAGCGATTCCAGCGAATCCAGCGAATCCAGCGAATCCAGCGAATCCAGCGAATCCAGCTGATTCCAGCCATACTGGCTGAATCCACTGATTCCAGCGATTCCAGCTATTCCAGCGATTCCAGCGAATCCAGCTGATTCCAGCCATACTGGCTGAATCCACTGATTCCAGCGATTCCAACGAATCCAGCTGATTCCAGCCATACTGGCTGAATCCACTGATTCCAGCTATTCCAGCTATTCCAGCTATTCCAGCTATTCCAGCTATTCCAGCTATTCCAGCTATTCCAGCCGTACTGGCTATATAATTACATAATTACGTACTGAGCGTACTGCTTACATAATGACATTCTGACAGCTTGGCCGTGGCTGGCAGTGTGTGTGGCTAATGTGGCTGATGGCTGACCTCTCCGAAAAAGGTGTACTGGCCAATCAGCGGCCGTATCTCGCGATTTCAAGAATTTTTACAGCTTTCGTGTGGCTAGTGTGGCTGTGTATGTGGCTCTGCGGTACATTCTTAAATGCCCCACCCTATCCAATCAACGCTCGTGTCTCGCGATTTCAAGATTTTTTACAGCAATCGAGCTTAAAAGCCTTGCTGCCATTGGCCACACACCGAAATGACCCCTCTATTCCAGCAGCTGCAGCCAATCAAAATCAAGATTCTCTACCCAATCCAGTAAAAGTACCGCGAATCACCTGCCTATCTGGGCGAAATAAGCACACCGAAATTCGAAATCTCCCTTAGAAAAAATATCCAACACAATAACCCTCGTAGAACTCGGGCAAAAAACAATTAATCAAAGATCATAAGGCTCCCACAGCCAAAAGCTATTTCAATAGCCTAAAAGCCTCGAGGAACCAAGTTCGAGCATATCTCCAAAAAAAGAAGGGCCTTATACGTACGTATACACCAAGGGATTAGGTTCTCCGAATGCGTCAGCGTGCTGCGAAACACAAACCGTACTATGATGGGCCGTGGACAATAATCAATTACCATCCTAGCAATACCTATCATATCCAAAGTCCTAAAAACATCCCTCTCTCCAACAAATATAATAACACCAACTTATTTCCAGCTTACGTAAACAATAGCCACCCAGTCCGAAGCCTCTAGTACGTAAGTAAGTCTATGTTAAATCAAGACAAACAAAGGATTACCAACCAGCTACGGCATCGTGATAGATCATGATAATCGAGACGATTATTTGGGACGAGGGGAGTAATGTGGATATCTTAGAAGGTAACCAGGCAATCCTATTAGTTACCTAGGAAACAATCAGGCAATCCTATTAATTACTTAGGGAAATAACTAATCCACCCACCATATAAACCACACCTTTATAAACCATCATAAATAATAATCCTAACAAATTCATCATCAATAATAAATTACTCTACAGGTTTAAAATACTAATACAAATATCAAGAACCACAAGTGTTCTATTATAGGTGATAACTAGAAAGCACACCTGTACGGGGTTAGTCATATTGAATACTTTATAGGAGTGGATAGGATTTTAACTTTCCTAACTCCTATGTTAAATGAAAGAAATATCGTAAGTAGTTAGACCGTACACGCCTTGATATGCTCATAGATATGTACCCTATATTTGTAGATAAGCAATGTCTAGTAAGTATAGTTTAGAGGTACAACATATGTTAAGTCCTCTGGGAGTAGGTAGGCAACTTAGTACCTAATAGGGATCGTAGGGACCTAATCTACAGAAAAAGGAAGTATTTATCTCGCACACTTGAGCCCCCATCGTCATGTATGCAGACACCTCGATAACGGATGAGAGTATCACTCTAAAAAAACAACCTTTTCAAGTATCTATGTATGCTCCCCGACCATAGGTAGATACCTCTACCAATGTATGCCAGTATTAGGTAGCCTCCCGCCAAATTCAAGCCGGTAGCAATTGCAATCAAGGGTCCCCGCAACCGCTGCTTCTGAACCGTCCGAGCAAATGCTGCACATCCGGGACCGGGAGGTCCTTCCAGCCTCTACCCTCCTGCTCTCTGTCGCCGATATCCACAACGGCGCTGACTAAATCCTTCGTAATCTCGTCCGTTACGACACTATCGTGATCGTATCCCGGGTGCTGGGCCACGAAGTGCCGGATCCACTTGGCCGCCGTCCAGAGCTCGCCGCTGGCGCGCATGCGGATGAGGTCTAGGTACGTCGAGAGGTCACAGCGCGTCTGCACGTCCACGTTGACCGAGTCGAGGTAGCTCTCGACGATCGGGATCAGCCCGGGGAAGCCGTGCTCGTCCGACTGCGAGCCGTTGATGATCTCATCGACCGTCATAAGCGTGTACTCGTCCTCGACAGGCCCGAAAGGCGTCGGGGGCCGGCTGGCCGTGGGTGAGCCTGCGCGCGATGGGCCGGTGCTGCGGGCCGGCCGGTTCGGGAACGGGTTCTTGCGGAAGTAGAATTTCTTCTCGAGGACGGCGTCTCTAGCGTGGGCTGTTTCCATGTTCTCGTCTACCTTGACGATGGGTATGTAGAAGTTCAAATCGAAGCTGAGAATCGCGCGCGTGATCAGCACCATGAACACAGCGAAAGCTGCGTTTTCGAAATCCGTGATCTGGATCTCCATGGGGCGAAACTCGACGCGCCAGCCGATGTCAGACCCTGGCGGCGGTGGCTTGAACCGCATGTGCTGCCAATTGGTGCTCTGGATGTTCTCAAAATGGTCGGCCTTCGTCAAGTCGAGCTCCTTCAGATCCTCATTAAAGATTACTATGGGATCACGGATAAATAAGTGCGCAAAGTGCGTTGCAAGACGATCATCCATGCCACCTTCAAGGAGCTCTGCCTTAATAGAATCGTCGATAATGAGGTTTGGATCAAAGTATTCCGGTCGGAGACGTGCATCGGTACTGATATACGTAGAATTGGATGCATAACGAGATTTAGGTATGCGCCACCGGTTATTTTTCAGGGGCTTAGAAATAATCAGCATTTCAAAACCGTGCGAGTGAGGCATACGGAATTCTTACCTTCTCTCCTAATTCTTCAGGGGTTCGGTCATCCACGGCGCGGCTAATCTGATTCCACCGGACATCGGTATCGGCCAGAAACCCCTTATAGATAGGGGTTGCTGCCGTTAAAGCTAGCATGATAGGCCCAATTGGGCTCAGCTGATCGTACATCCGCCTGCCTTCAATGATGTTCTTGGCCTGAAATGTGATCTGCAGGCAACAACTTCCCATGCCGAATGCCATGGCGTCCATATGGATGAAATTATCTGGGGCTGCACCGTTCCTCACGTCATCGTCCTCTGGCCAGTTGTGAAGATCATAGTTGACAGTAGGGTCCTTCCATGGATTTGGCGTCTTTTTATCATGGAAAACCGGAACATTTACTTGGACTTTTCTCCCACGCCGCCAACGTATATTAGCTGCCAGGGTTGGAAATCGAATGTGTGGATTAGCGATCTCATCCGGCACAAACTGTGAACGAAGCTTCGATCCAGATGGTGGGTAATAGGGATCGGTGAAGACGCCTGGGACACCTAGCTGAGGAAATGTCGTTAGAGTGATGGGATGTTCTTCAGGCTGCATGTGGTCTTTGGCGATTTTCCTCCTAGATTCTTGTCAGCGTGTTGTGATGACCACGTGCTTCATGACAGTAGTACCTATTCTTCATATCACGCTCAACTCCCAAGAGCTCCTTGAACCCAATACCCCATGGCTTTCCTGGGGTAGCTTCAAGCATGAATCTACCAAATTCGGGGTGAAAGACGGGCAGTGGGTCCGATCTCTGTGCCTCGAGCTCCTGGAGTGCCGGAACACATCCGCCCTTATCGGAGAGTTCCTCATCATTCGCTAGAGCTTTGAGAATATCGGCTTGCCGAAGCGACAGAAGGACTTTAGGTTCATCCTTGGAATATTTTACCACCAGATACTCTATCTATGCAGTTCGTTAACAACGTTGGTCAGTGAGCGATAGAGTAGCAGCATTCGCGGTACCTCGTCACCCCATAACATAGCATCGCGCTCTTTATGCTTAGCCTTATTCCAGATTTCCAGTAATTGCTACCATAGGTCAGCCAAGGTGTTCGGGATCATTACGAGGCATGCCGCGGTAAGGAACTACCTTGATACCCCATTGTCTAACTTGATGCGCATGTTTCTGTGCGTCCGGCCAATCAAGGGCCGTGCCCTCCGCTCTAAAAACCGACGTTAATATTTTTGCATGACAAGATTGGGGCACCGTATCTCAGTTAAGGAGGAACATACAATAGGCCCATCTTTGCCGTGTAATGGTTCACGGCTGTGCGGCTTAATAAGACACAGAAATTTAACTTCTGATAAGTCCACCCGTTGAGATAGGTACGCCAGGATGTTTCGAGAAGTGACGCCAATAATTGTCTTGCCTAAAGGGAGCAAGGTCCAGAGTATATGAAGGATATTGGTGTTCCTTGGTCGTATTTTTCGACAACCAACTTGAATGAGCAGCTAATATTCGGCCTTATATCTTTCCACTTCGCTGTACCATAGACTCAAAGTCGAAAATTCTACCCACGCAGAACAGACTTTTACGTGACGCTAACTGTAAGTCCTTGCGCCGTCATTCAAGTGCGCCTGTCTCGTGGATACCGGCAACCCCCACGGACCAGATTCAGGGTCTCGCAGCCATGACTGCGAATGACAATACCTATGCAATCTGGTAGGTGGTATAATGTGTCAACTGCGCGGGCGAGCACGCAATTCCTTGGTCATACCACTGGACCGGATGACAAGCTTCTGGGGGATCTAGAGCTTTAAGCGACAATCCCTCGTTACCTAATGTGGGATGGTTTTGGAGGAATATGAGTGGGAGAGAAACGACGTCAGATTAGCCACAAACTGATGAGCGTAGAATATATAAAGACACTGGCAAGGCGACCATCTTATCATGAAATTTTTTTCTCTTCACTTTTTTTCCCTCTTCTCCTTGCAAATTTACCTACCTTCTTGTGGGTCCCTCTAAGAATTGATTAATAAGATTCAGATGCCGACCGAACCCGCATATGGCTTAGAAATCACTAGCATCATGGAAAGTTTCTGAGGGATAAGAGTCTGGACCGCTTTGCGCTTGTCAGATAACGGGTAACAGATCCCTCCGAGCGCGGCCCATCTCGGCAATGAAGAAATGTGGCGGTGCATGACAAAGCCCGAATATCCCCAGCCACATTTCTACCCCTTTATTTCTACCCCTTTTTTCTGCCCCTTTTATACCAGTACAAGTTATTTTTATTGTTTATTCACTATTTATTTTATAACTTAATTATATAGCTCGTGAAAAACATATGTGGAGGTTTTAAACTCAGTTCAGCGCTGAACTGAACATTAACAACATGACTGATTAAGTTTGAACGTACCTTGAACGGTTTCACGACCTAGGTAGTTTAATATTAGTGAATATTTAGAAAGATATAAAAGTATTAGTAAGAGAGATTGTAGGTTTAAGTTGCGGATGGCTTTTCAGTGCAGAATGTCATCACAGCTGAAGAGGCGAGCTCTATATTATGATGCGGACCTTGGAAGCATGAGAAGGAGCTCTGTTTTGGCATGAAGGGCTCTATCTACGAGCTAGCGGCCATGGGCATGTCCCGGGCTCATATACACTAGCCTCATTTGTCCTGGCTGTGAAGCCCCTGATGGCTCAGATAGATCCCCTGGTCCCTGGTGGCTTGATCCATTAGGCTCCTAACACTCTAACATTATAAAAGAAAGAAGTGAATTTCACTTATTAGCACTTATGAAAAAACAAGTGCTGAATGCTCACAATGGTAGGTAGAGTCTAAGGAGTCTTGATGTCTTTATAGAGACACTTTAAAGTTGAGGAAGAAAAAAAGGGGGTAAGGGAAAAATAGCTTCACTAGGTACTCCAGGTTGCAAACCCAACGCCGTCCTATTATGTCGTTAGAGCCTTTCCTCTTCAGTGATGGTATCAGCTAATGAGGTAGAGAATGGCGTGTGAAATTATAAATCACAATTCGCCAAATATGGCATAAGACAATAAGGTAGTGAAGGAAAGAACGCCGCATGCAAAAAAAAAAAAAAAAAAAAAAAGTACAATGACTAACTTCACACCAATTAGGACTAAGGACTGTCAGATCATAGAACTGGTGCGCTTCCATTGTGCATGAAGCTCCAAGGACGCTGACACATGTGGACGGTTAGATATTGGTGATAGTACAATGTCCTACCACTGGTTTCCTATCGTGCACAGGGCGGAAAATATTCCCCCAAAAAGGGGTTGATAGCTTCACTCTGAATCGAACAGAGGACCGCCAGGATATGTACCTGGTGCGCTTCCATTGCGCTATAAAGCTCTAGAGACACCAGTTGATTCGGCCTTGGATGAGTGTTGGTGTTAGGATGCCCTATAAGAGCTTCCCCCTCATATATCACGGGGAAAATATGCACGAAAAGAGGGCAGCAGACTCGCCGCAAACATATTCGTATCCCTTTAACTAGGGTCCCGTGTGCACGTATGTCCTAAGCAGCCGGCCTAATACTGGGTCTTACCCCTTATCCCCTGGTTTGTCCTACTACTTTTCCTCAGGTAAGTATCACCTTACGTAAATATATGTTCATGGGATCTCCATTACTTAGACTTAGCCGTGCCATAGAAATCACAACCACCTAGATACCTATCTTAGAGAGAATTTCATTAAAGTGTTTACGTGAATTTATTCACTTGACAAAAAAGCTAATATGTGAATTGGTATCTTGCGCAGCGCCCTCTAAGTATATACATGTGTCATTCTACCCAACATCTACCCTACTACACCCACACCACGGTGAAAGTACAAGCAATCCCGAGCACACCACGACAATCCTAGTACACCGGCAGCTTGAACGCCGGGAAAGTGTACGTCCAGCTATCGACGGACGCCTTATCGTCCACGCAATCGAAGGCCGAGCTATTGCCCTGCCACAGCGGGCGCGTGGGCCACTGGCACAGCATCTGGGACTCGCCGGCGTACGCGCCAGCGGTGGCGGTGGCGTTGAGGCGGGCGGGTTTGACGCCGTTCTCGACCCAGTCGATCATGGTGTCCATGTTGTTCTGGGGGTAGGGGCCGGGCTGGAGGGCGTTGGTGCCGCAGTGGCCGGCGCCGGGGACGAGGTAGAACTGGTACCAGTCCTGGAGGGCCTGCAGGGCGGCCGCATCCGTCAGGTTGCCGTACATGACGGACCGCACCGACTGCCAGTAGTGCACCGACGAGGCGGCCGGGATGCTGTAGTCGGACTCGCCGTGGTAGTGCAGCAGCTTGCCGCCCGAGGCCTGGAAGGGCGTGAGGTCCGGCAGCGTGGTCTGCAGGCTGTCCATGTACCGCACCATGCCCGTGTTCATCCAGCCCACGAGCGTGTCGTACGTCACCCCGTCGAGGCTGGAGAGGTTGTCCAGGTCGAGCAATTGCACAAACTTGGTCACGTACTCGCCGCCGATGGACGGGATGTTTATTTCCCACGAGTTGCTCTCCGTGCTGTACGTCGGGCTGGCGTCGCTGAGCTCGGAACCGATCTGCCAGGAGAGGTACGCGCGCTCGCCTTGGGAATTGTAGAGACCGTCGTAAATGGCCTGAGCCACGGCAACACCTTCTGCACTGACGGTTCCGTTCTGCGTAGGCTGATAGCTGGTCGTGCTGCCTTGTGCCTGGCGCTTGCTCATAGGACGTCCCCTGATAGAGCGCTTGCTGAAGCCGAAGCCGAGCGATGTGCTATTCTGGCCCGCGCAGTAGTAAGATTCGCCGATAATGGACTTCAGGTCGAAGTTGAGCATGCATAGATCCGTGCGAGATACAACGCCGTCAGTTCTTCCGTCGAGCGGGTCGCAGGCGGCGATGGTGGCATTCACAATCTTGGCCAACTCGCATGGTGGTGGGACGTAGTCGAGGGTTTTCTGGACGACAGAAGAGTACACGTGGAAAACTTGCTGCTGAGCGAAGCGGAAGGCGGGAGCGCCCGTAATGGCGCCGTCGTACTCCTCGCCGTAGCGCTGAACTTGGCTCATGCCCTCGCGTCCACCGTCGGAGCATCCCTCGTAATAAGTGTAGACCTTGGTGTCGTCAGACAAGCCGTAGAAGGCCTGAGCGAACGGCTTCCCGATCTTGGTCATCTCCCCTAGTGCCTGGTACGAAAACATGTACGTGGCATCCCAGTTGATAGACCCGTTTCCATACAAGACCACCTCGTCGTAGGTGTTGCTGAAGGCATCGTAGCCTGCGTCGGTAGCACCACCGACAGCGCCGTACGGAAGACCGCCGGTGGCATCGCTGGCCAGGGAGAAGCCGCCTCCACCGGCGACGTAGAAGCGGTTCTTGAAGTCGGAAGGCTGCGGGAAGGCATACTTGACAACCACCTTATCACTCTTGCCGGTGTGTGCATAAGAGACCGTCACGTTGCAGTAAGTGTATGTAGCCGTGCTGCCGCTTGAAGTGCCCGTGCCGCCCATGCCACCGCCGCTAGTTGCATTGTAGACGACGCTAGCTGTGACCGCCGATGGGATCATGTCAATGCCGAGAACAGTGCCGTTTGCCGGCAGGGCAGCCTGCACATTGGACGTGGTGCAGACATCCGTGATAGACGCAGCACCCGTGGAATTTGCTAGAGTAGCGACGACCACACCGCTTGATGGACGCATGTTGCAAGTCAAACGAAGGAATTAAGGAGAAATTCGGAAACGACCGTTTGGTTTAAGGAGAAGGGACTCACGAAAGAGAACCTAGCCTAGGAGAGAATCCTGTGATACTTCAGGCCTTACCTGATGTATATATATATATATCTCTCTTCATCGGCTGTCGGGTTTGCCCCCGAGCTGGCTTGAGTGGGCGAACGTACCCTGGCCGGTGTCTCGCCGAGCTTACGAATGCCTTCCGGGCGAAGTCGCATCAGTGACAATGCTCGGTGGGACTTCTAGATCCGGCCGGGCAGCCCTGCAGCGCTGAACTATAGAGCCGCTGCTCAGCCGCTCTGGAAACGTTTGCCCAACCCAAACTAGCAACTCCGCGTCACTCAGCCATTGGGTAATCGTTTCTCCCAGAGAGACGGCAAGTACCGCACTCGCAGCTTAAAATGGAGTGCTGGAAAGCTTGATTCAAGTCTTGGGCCTGGGTAAATGAATAAGAACGGGAGATTAAAACTATGCCGTAGATGATGATCCACAAAGTCATAGCGTACCTAGTCACTCTGCAATATGGCTAGGTAGGTTAGATACTAGTTACTGCATAAGAAGACCCTTGTTACATCCATACCATACGATGATCTGATAAGATGGGGAAGGGCCCGGCATATCGGCATAGACAAGCCCTGCCAGCTGTTCTCGTTAGTAGGCTACTCGTTATTAGTGTGCATTTTTTTCTTCTCCCGCACGTTGCTGCTAGGGTGTCGCCGCGTCAGGCAGTCCTGCGATATTTCAATGGAGCCGGGGTACTGTAGGTGACGCGTCACTTGGAGAATGTTTCCACCGGACGACGTCTTGCACGGGAAATAAGGTAGACTTCAGCGTAACATCGTCAGCTATGCAATATTGAGAAGGACGAAACACTAGGTACCTAGCCTTGCGAAAGCTTGTTAACTCGCCAATTGCCCCATAGGGCCGTTTGCATCGAGTCATTCAAGAATATTTAGTAGATAGAACCTGGTCTTAAAATGATCCAACCTAGGCTTTCTTTAGATTTTGTCTCACGATCTTTCAACGACCCACTTCAACTTCTCTATGTCGTAGGTAGGTGATTTGAAGCTGAACGTGCCCACGTCGACGGTAGATGATGTGGCTTCGCTGTTACCCTTGTACGTATGGCCTCCCCACCTTGACTGCTTGGTCTTTAGATTTATTGAGGGTGAGTTGGATACGCTAAGTACCTAGGTAGGTAAACAGCTGGGTGTGAAACTCGGAAGGACTAATGAATGGTCAAGATTCCACTTCACGTAAAAGCTTTACTGGATGTGATGACTTATATATCATAAATTGGAGTTTAGCCTCAATGACTTATCAACATCGCCTGCTACTATATACCCAGGGGTACGTCCCTCGCCGTCTTAGGTATCCAATGCTAATCCACAGCGAATGACCTATGGGCCCTCGACTACCTGAAAGCAATGGAGCTCAATTGGTGTTTTGGCCGCAAGACAACGAGTCCCGTTAGTCTGTTGCCACCTGTACGTAGCTTGCCGGTACGCTCTTAGTCGCGCCCCCTTTTTCTACTTCGGCCCAGCCATCACCAGGATCTTCCTTAATCAGCACGAATCGCTCGCCCTCCGTCATGCTATGCTCGGTGTCGGCCTGCGCCGTGTAGTCGTATAACGCGACGACGTACTTCAGTTTCTTAGCTCCACGACGCGGGGCAACGGCTGGTCCTTTCTTCTTTACAGAGGGGCCCGCCGTGCCTATAGACGACCCCGAGTTAGAATACGTAGACGCAGGACGGTTGTTGAGCGAAGAACCCGTATCCTGGGGAACGATGGGCGCGGGGAAGACCTCGAGATAGCTTGCGGGTACTATTCCTTCTTTGTAACCAGCCCGGACCTTCACCCATCCCGCTCCATCTACAGAAGTCGTGTTAGCAAAGGTATAAAAAACTGCGATTGAAAAAGAGGAGTGTGGAACTTACCATCGGGCTCGATAATGACAACTTCTCGCCCTTCGGGAACGGAAATCTCGCCATCGCCACTCGCATCGAAAGCATAGAGCATCTTCCCCTTATGCTCGGAGGCCTTGTTAATCGGAGGAACTGAGCTACCGGGCAGCTCGCTGATATAGGCAGTGGGAGGCGGTGCGACGAGGCGGGCCTTTTTTATAGTAGACGCAGGTCGAGGACCAGGAGGTTCAGGCGGCGCATCTTCTGCAGGGGAGCGTGGACTTACTACCGGACCGCTTATTGACCTGTTTGCGCTGGCTGCGTATCCAGAACTCAAAGAGTTCATCGTATTGGACCGACTCAAAGCAGGTAATTCTGCAACGTGGTCCGGCGGTCCGGCAGAGGGTTTTAGCAGAGCACCCGCTGCTGATTGCCGCTCGGCCTTGTATTTCTTACGTTCCTCCTTAGACAATTCACCGGGACATTCAGCAGGCACTTTCATTTCACACTTGCTGTGGCACGTGTAGCCACAGTCTCTGCAGTCAAACCCCTTGGCCGATAAGCCCCATATCCTTTCGCCACATAGATCACAGTTGGTTGGGATCTTGAACGTCTGGGACTTGAAATTATGGTTCTTGGCCCCCAGGGTGACATCTCCCACGGCAGATGTGATGGTGGACGTTTCCACTTCTGCCGTTAGACGCTTGCGGTCGACTTGGTGTAGGTCTTCCTGCATAGCAAATATTTGGCCCACGATAACCACTTCGTCCTTGTTTTCTTTCCCTTCGCGTATCCTTTCCTTGACACGCTTGACCCCGTCAATTTCTCTCCTCTTCTTGTCAACTTCTCGTCGAAGCTCTCCTAGCTGACCTTTGGATTTGTTCAAGACGTTGCGCAAGAACACCTTGGCTACTTCGTCGGTTACCATGAGATCGTCGTCGTGCCACACAGGACTGGGTTCGAAGGCCTTGTCGGCTGGTTCTTGCCAGGAGCCCATGTTATGCCGGATGTACATCATGATATCCAAGTGTGGTTGATTTCGGGTGATCTCTTGGGCCAAGTTGTCGACTAGACTATTGCTCTGCTGCAGCATTTCCGTTTCGAGACTTGCCGCCGTAGACCATAGCGCATTCAGTTTGAGAGTACGGAATTCTGAGAGGTCTTGCAAGCTGTCTAACACTTCGGGAACGTATTCGTGATAGTATTTCTCCTTTTGCTTGTTGGTGACGTTGATGGCTATCAAGTAGGTGTTCTTGACATTATTCATGTCGTGCAACTGCTGCTGATACTGACTCTGAGCCTTTGCCTTGTCGAAAGAAGACTCGGTCTTCTTCCGCTTACTTTCCACCTCTTGGCAAGCAGCATCGTACTTGGTCTTGGCCTTGCGCAGGTCAGCATAAGACGAGTCTCTCTCGGCCTCTAATTTCGAGGCATATTCGACGTGACGTTTGCGCAGCTCCTCGAACCTGCCGGCAAAGTATTTTAAGGGGTCGGCGACTTTCTGGACAAGTTCGTTTCCGTATTTCTCGTGCTGATCGGCTATGGATTCGAGGGTAGTGAGATGAGTGGTCCATATGGTCAGAGAAGCGTTCTCGAGAGACCCAGGGGTCATAGCAGGCGTGTCGCCAACACTCAAACTAGTCGACTTCTTATTCTTTTTCTCAAAATACTTTTTAGCTAAAGCATTGAGCCTAGCACTATGTTCCTTCTCGATGGCACTTCGCTCGCGGTAGAAATTCTGAATATCGTCGAGCCATGCGATACCGTTGGCTACCCAGGCACTGGCGGGTTTGAAGCCATCCTGTTGTTATTAGAAAAGCTGCTGTTTAGCGAGACGGTAGAAGTTGAATAAAGTAAAAGAACTCACCTTCAACTCGGCACCAAACGTGGGTGCAACGTCCACCTCAGCCATTGCAGCGTGTGCGCACCGACTTTAAGCATGCAGAAAGAGTGACAAAAGTGACAGGACCGTGAGGATTTTTCGGTATACAAGGTAGACTGGTCGTTCGTGTGTTATCGTCTAACAAGGCCATATCATGAACATGAGATACGAAGCAAGGGTTTTGTTCTTGCGATTCTCCTCCCGGCAAGAGACGGATGCAAAGGGTTGAGATTTGTTTGGTGCAATTTGCAAGGTTGTAGGTGCAAGGACGTATGTACCTAGACACAGCCCACTTTGCTGAACAGCCTTTTATTTTAGTACACGCGTAACCCCGCCCAATGACGAGATGGTACATACAATCTCGAATTTGTACCTGTATGTATACCTGGAAATAACTTCATCTGCCTCTCAAAATAGCAATGTTCTGTTTTGTAGCTGATGTTCTTTTCAATTCTCACGAAATGCTCTATATTTTTCTCTTTTTAACTAAGAGACCAATGCATTTCTTTTAGGTTATCTCAAATTTATCACTAAACTCACAATGTAGCCTCGTAATGTCTGGGTACCTGTTAGTCGTGTAGATACTAAGGTAGGAAGTGTATATATAATCGTACCTGTCTAATCTGCGATGTACCTGATCAAGGACGCTGCCTCCTTACTTCTTTCGAGCGGGCTGTTCACAGTTGCCAATTCAGAGTTCCTGGTTAATATGTACGTGCATGTAGGAACAAAGTAATTTTTTCCTTCAGGGGAACCACGACCTCGACGTCGGGTGCTTTCCTTACGATGTACGATTTTACCCCACCAAGAATTGCCCCACCAAACATTAAACATTGACGATTAAGCTTCAGAAAAAGCTCCCTTCTTCTTTTACATCATCAGACTCTTTCTGCCGATTCATCTTTCTTCTTCTTTCGGTACGGAGAACGTAGGCACCTACTCACCTACTCACTTCAGACTTCGGCGCCTCTCTCGTAAACAATCATTTTTAGTAGCCTCGTCTACGAATCCCTTTCACTTTTGTCGAGCGCAATCGTTGTTCAAATTCATCATCTCAACTTCGCGTTGATCAGACCAAGCCACGAACCACTGCGAACCCACTGCGAACCTCGACTCTCCTTCTTCCAAACCAAGCCTCGACATACAATCACCACGATTGTGCGCGCCGTATCACAGGCCGTCCTGTCTACGTCTACATCTACTTCCCCCCAAACTTGACACCCCGTCTCTTAATCATCACGATGGCCGATTTCGCCAGTCGCATCACTGCGCCCGAGGGGCTCGTCATCCCCCCCAACGAGGACACTATGTTGCAGGAGAACAGCTACGATGTTGAAGTTCAACTGAGCAACCTTCACCAGGATACCGACAATCCTCTGGGATCTGTGTCTAGCTTCGAAGAGCTCGGATTGTGAGTGTTGCTGAATAAAAACAAGATAAAAACAATAAAAACAATAAAAATAGAAACAAATCTATATCATATACTAACTCCTGATTAGGCCTGTTGAGATCCTCAAGGGTCTGACGGCTTTGAATTTCCAGAAGCCTTCCAAGGTTCAAGAGAAGGCATTGCCTCTGATGCTCGCGAACCCTCCGACCAACATGATCGCCCAGTCCCAGTCTGGAACCGGCAAGACGGCTGCGTTCGTTACCACCGTTCTCACCCGCGTTGACCACTCCAGACCTGCGCAGCCCCAGGCTCTGCTACTCGCTCCCAGCCGCGAGCTAGCTCGTCAGATCGAGATGGTTATTGGCCATATCGGTCACTTCATACCGAATCTAGCTGTGGTGGCCGCTATTCCCGGCTCCATTCCTCGTGACGGAAGCGTTGATAAGAGCATCGTCGTCGGTACACCTGGAACGGTTATGGACTTGATTCGCAGACGCCAGTTCGACGTGTCCCAGCTGCGCGTCCTCGTTATCGACGAGGCCGACAACATGTTGGACCAGCAGGGCATGGGCGACCAGTGCACCCGACTCAAGAAGTATTAGATACCTTACTCACTTACCTAGGTATCTACCGTACTAATTTCTGCTTGTAGCTCCCTCCCTAAGAACATCCAGATCCTCCTGTTCTCTGCCACCTTCCCCGACAAGGTTATGAAGTACGCCAACAGTTTCGCGCCTCACGCAAATCAGATCAAGCTTCAGGTCCAGGAGCTCACGGTCAAGGGTATTTCGCAAATGTACATGGATTGTCCCTCCGAGTCCGACAAGTACGATATTCTCTGCAAGCTGTATGGTCTGATGAACATCGGCTCGTCCATCATCTTCGTCAAGGTAAACACCCATCCCGCCAAGTCAACTAACCTACGTGCTGTGCGCTAACAATATCAATAGACCCGAGAGAGCGCCAACCAGATTCAGAAGCGAATGACGGAAGACGGCCACAAGGTGTCCGTCTTACACGGTGCTTACGAGGGAAGCGCGCGAGATTCGCTGTTGGAAGAGTTCCGAACCGGTCGATCCAAGGTCCTCATCACCACCAACGTGCTTGCCCGTGGAATTGATGTCTCCACCGTCTCCATGGTTATCAACTACGACATTCCGATGAAGGGAATGGGAGATAAAATGCACGATACCGAGACCTATCTTCATCGTATCGGACGAACTGGTCGTTTCGGCCGAGTTGGTGTCAGTATCACTTTCATCTCAGACAAGAAGAGCTTCGATGCTCTGAATGCCATTGCGCAAGATCTCGAGATCGATCTGGTGGCACTGAAGCCTGACGACTGGGACGAGACGGAAAGTCAAGTCCAGAATGTCATCAAGTCGTCACGAGCCCAGGCGGGTTACGTTCCGGGTGGTCAGGTTACTCCCACGACGACCACGACGACCACGACGTGAGCAATTACAGCCTAGTTCGAATCGGCTTTGCGGATAGGGTATGGATTAGGTCTCGCATTTGAGTGGAGTTATGAGTGCGAGCATATGGATGACGGCGAGGCTTGGCATGTGGCCATTTTCACCAGATCGTTGGCTCGTTGGTGACGCTTTTCCACTTCTTTTTCAGGCACCCCGAATGCGCGAATGGGTTGATTGTAGTTAATGAATCACACGACGAGATACCAACGGAATGAAAAAGATGCCTTGATTTCCCACAAAACAAGTTCCCCAGAAGGATTCGAACCATGTGACCTTCCTCATTGTTTCGCTACGCCTTGATCGAGGATAGATACTCGAAACATGCTTAGAATGAAAAAGGCTATTGCCAACGAAACGAAACAACGGAGGATGCAAAGCGAAAGCCTCCATCTAAATAGTTCATGAGCTCCCTAAACGAAACTGTACATGGACGGCCTTGTGCAATGGTCTTGTACGATGGCAGATTACTTCAGAGTCGCCAAGGGTACACAACAGTGTAAGTATGAGTCGAGGCAACTCGCCTGTGCAATCAGCCATCCATGTTGGTAAGATGAGTAGCCTATGTTGGCAGCCAAAATATGCTATTAAATTAAAGAGCTGAGGAACAACGCGGCCTTTATATCAATGAAACCGCTTAATCATTTCACGTGAGCATCTCAGCTGCAGCGTTGCTCCTTTTAAGGACCCCTATCCTACCAACCTATCCAAGGTAGGAAAGTCGTTAATGCCAAAGAATGCCAACAGGAATTGGTGCAACACAGGCGTCTTTGCCACGAGGGATTCCAGTCGCCTATCGTATACTCGTTCGAGTCATATACAGTAATTGGCGCCTCGAGAAAAAGTAATCCTGAAACTTGTTGGCGTCTGTACGGAGTAACTTTCGGTCGCACCTTAAGAAGCCTTCGGCGGTTTGAGGTTGGACGATGGCGGCACGGCACTGCCACGATTGGATGAGTAAGGAAAAGAGAGACATGGAGCACTACATTTGCTACTGTCACTTTGCATACACATAAGGAGCTACGTAAGCACAAGTCCACAGATATATGGACTTGTGTATGCATCAATTGCGAGGCGGAGGCGTATGTATTGCTTTTTACCTACATATGCACATAGCCTTGGCGCTCCGTCCTTTTCGGAACAAGAAAGCGAGACGCCAGTAAAGCAGACCTGAAGCGCCGGGTTTCCGCTGTGCAGCCACTGGCTGTCCACGACCGGATTTTTTACGCGCGCGCAAATGAAGTGCCACACCCTTACACAGCCCAGCCCAGCCTACCATCTTTAGGGGTGATGATGCAGATAAGATCTATATTTGCCGACGCCTTATACTAACACCCCTGTTCCTCCCGATCAGCCTCTGGTAGGCTTGTCTGGACGTTCTGGGCCGTAGAGGCAGTCCCCGAAAAGAACCCTGGGAGACAGATTGGCCAATGGGGAGGACTCTCGCCGATCCTTTCTTTGGTTGAGCGCATTCCTACTCGCATTTCATGAACCTACCTTCGTTCATTCGTACATACACTCCTGCTTTTGCCTACATCCAAGCCGCTCACGCACGTACGGAACCTATGGTTGACCTTACATATGTTGCATCAGGATTTTTTCTGCAAGCAAGCAAGCATTGCCATGGCCGCCTTATGGTGCATGGCATGCCGATGGCGTACCTGAGTACCTCCTCAGGAATAGGTATGTATGTATTCCTCGGATGCTAACCGGAGACGTTGCTTAGGACGGCTCTAAGCACCATCCGTGCCTATTCTTTCCCATCGGCGTCCAATCTAGTCACTTATAATGTGACCTTAATCGCCGGTAACGTCATAAACATGGGTATTAGCTTTTGAATTGTCCTTCATATACATACATGCCTGGGCCCAAGACGGTCATGCTCATCTGGCCCGTTCTCGCCCCCTTCGTGTGCCTGTCTCTATCGTCTGTCATCTGTAACAAGCTCCTTGTTTTTTTTTCTCCTTTGCTCCTAGATCCGCATTCCTTCGTTGCTGTCTCTCTATTATCTCCTACTCTTTTCAGCCTCTGTATTCTAGACCAAGCGTCTTTCATATATTACATTTCGTGGGCTGTGCAGAACCAACATGCTGGAATGTTGGTTCTCTTTTTCCTAGGCCGTTTCCTCTCTCATAGGTTAGTTCCAGCCGATTTCTTTACATCATATAGCCCGGGTCGAGGCCACCTCAGGGCGGCTCCTCGAAACCACACCACTATCATCACATTCTATGACTACAGTGGGGAGGCCTCTACGGTCTTGCGAGCAGTATCTTGACGATCAAAGGATGAAATGTGCCTCCCCCATGCCATAAAATGGAAGCACATGGGGTCGACTACAACATATCGTATACTAACAGCTCCAGAAGATATTTTCGAGTAGGATGGCTTTCGAGTTTCTGTTCCATTGCTTCTCGGTATGGATCATAATATCAGCTAGCTTCGCTGCCGGCGTCGAGCTCGGTGACGACATCAAGAAACTCGTTCCGCCATGTGCCCAGCCCTGCTTAGAGTCCTTCATAGTAGGCAACTACGCATCGTCAGACTGCACATCGAACCCGTCGTTACAATGTTTATGTCCGCAACCGTCGAACACGGGATACACCCTCGGAGAGGGAGCTCTTCAATGTATCAATGCAGAGACTCAACGTGGCGTGTGTACCGAAGATGACACTGATGGTGAGTAATTACCTAGTTATTAGACCTCGTCTTACTACTGGTACTAACATGGCATCAGGTTCTGTGCAGCATGATGCCTATCTCATGTGCAACGGCGTAGTAAATGCGTTGCCGAATACGCATTCTACCCTGACAGCCACCATTGCAAATGGTCCAAGTGGCAGTGCAGGGTCGATCATCTTGTCGTCAATGCCGACAGCTCCATCCTCCGACACACTGCCTACAGCGACTCCAGCTGTAACGATCACTTCGTTACCAACACCGACGGCATCGGGCGCGGGGTCGACGGCGTCAGGAACACCAGCACCTGAGGCCGCTGCTCTTAATACCGCCCAGATTGTTGGGATCGTCGCCGGTGTCGTTGGCACCATCTTGATTACATTAGTTGCTATATCAATTGCTAGATGTATACGCAAAAGGAGGTATCCGGATCTAGAAGATGGATTATCCCCGATGGATGACAACAGGAGCAAGTCCACAGCAGCCGGATCGAAAAAGGCCGGCGCCTTAATGATATCACCGCCGTTCCGTAGATTTTCAAAGCATAAACCGGACCCTCGGCCGCAACAATTATATCGTACACCACCACCTCGCTTTCCTATGCTTACTCCTCCACTAAACCCCCGAACTCCTCCAAACCCGGGCTCCTCACCAAGCCCTTTTCGCTCTCCAAATTCCAATCAAGAGGTTATTGGGCTCGCTATCTCGCGTTCTTTAAATTCTACACCTTCAAAATCTCCAGAAATACCAACTCAGAGGCCACAATCACGACTACTTCCAGCGAAGCCAGCGTTGAGTATCAAAATCCCTCCACAGCGGCCTCCTCGGCCACAGGCGCCTCTACCACAACCACAAACACAAACGCAGGCGCGGTCACAGCCAGCAGCAAACCGCGTACTCTCCTCACAGACGCCACATACTGATAGGACTAGTGTTCTAACAAACATGACGGCGTTCGCCGATCTAGACACGGAAGCTGCAGAAGGCCAAGTCTGGCGACCGCCGCCGAGTAACCCCCAATCAGCAACAACCTTATACGTTGCCGACAAATGGGGGAATTGGGTGTTGAACAATAACAACCGCCAACCCGATATGGTGCAGGTTGCCGAGCCCGCGGAACTCGACACATATACTCCGTTGACAAAGTCGCCAATAGAGAAGAGGGAGGAAGAAGCCGTGGCGATGGCGGCTGCGATCTCGGCTTCTTCCGCGATACCCAAGCGACCACCGCCGGCATTCTTATCCACGGATCATATTGACCAAGGTCCCAAGCGTTCATC
This sequence comes from Hypoxylon fuscum, assembly GCA_022578945.1. Taxonomy (NCBI): domain Eukaryota; kingdom Fungi; phylum Ascomycota; class Sordariomycetes; order Xylariales; family Hypoxylaceae; genus Hypoxylon; species Hypoxylon fuscum. The sequence goes on along the minus strand of MU399855.1, from coordinate 201,550 downwards.
AAGCGTCTACTCGCAAGCCAGCGCTGTACGGCGCAACTCTCGACCCTTAACCGGCAGGAGTAGCGGCTCGCGCAGAGGCAACGGAGCCCAAATCACTCGATCCGACACGATCATGTCTCACGGCTCTGCTACAACCATCAACACGTCGTCATCGAGCCCCTTCGACGAAGAAGTGCCCTTCGAGCTCGACAATTCCCGTCTGTCGCAGCTCTCGACGGTCATGGAAACCCCGTCTCCGACCACCGGGCGCTCTCCAGTCAAGTATCCGAAGATCCCCGGACGCCTCAACCGAGCGATGCTCGAAACCGAACCGCCTCCGAGACCAGATTTCACGGCCTCGCCTCCCGGCCAACCGAGCCCAACGCTGAAGGGCGCTGCCGTCCCCGTGAACGAGACCGGCTCGCCGTACCCGCCACCGCTTCACCCCAAGCGTGCGCAGGGGCCCCGCGTACCGGGTTTCAGAAGAAACCTAGACGCAGAGGACGACCTGCCTCGACTCCCCCGGCTCGACGAAACCCGCCCGCAAATGCAGAGCCCCATGTCGCGATTCGCCCCGCGCGTGCCCGGCGGCGAGGCCTCGGCCGCGAACTTCCGGCGCCCCGAGAGGCTGCAGACGCCGCCGATGCAGACCAGCGGCTCGGGGTTCTCGCCCCACGCGCCCAGCGCGGAGGCCTTCCCCACGCCGTCGCCCCTGTCCTCGCGCTCGGGCACGGGCGGGGACGCGCGGCCGCACCACGTGGCGCGCGCCATCTCGCCGCTGAGCGCGGCGACGATGAGCTCGGGCGCCGGCGCCAGCGCGCTGCTTGCGAAGCGCGTCGGCACCGACAAGGCGGCCGCGCTGGCGCTGGACCCGAACGGCAAGAAGGCGCGCTGGCGAAGAGGGAACCACGGCAACAACGGCGGCGCCATGCTGAGCCCGGACGACGCGGGCCTGGCGTCGCCCCGCGGCACCCTCCCGCAGACGCCGGTCTGGCAGCCGAAGCTGACGCCGACGAGGCACGGGGAGGACTTGTACCTGAATGTGCAGTAGCGCCTGCGCGCTGTCGTTACGACTTGTTTACTTATTTCTTTTTAATTTTGTTCTGTTTTGTTTTGTTTACGTGCGGCTCACTATACGAAGCGATATTGCGCGGATACATGGATGTCGCATCCGATATACTACACTACCACCGGCGTCGCCGCCGACTCTAGACGACGATTTTTCATTCTTGTCAGCGATACATGTCACTACCACTGCACCGGTTCTGTACTACTACATTATACTACTACTTTCCACGTCTACGGACACGCATATGCATTGTATTACACGGCGTTCGGGGGAGCATGGTTCATGTTGGGAGACACGGGAAAACGTGGAGGGGGGACATGATTTTGGGAGTTTAGGGGGGTTTACAGCATTGATACAGGGGGCGAGAGGGGATGCGATACCCAACTATAACTAGCATAGAAGACGCTCGCTGCATCGGGGCCATTTGTGTGTATAGTAAGATCAGGACGATGATGGTGTATCATAGTATAGCATAAGAAGTCGAGTGGAGAGAGACTCGAGAAAATAGGTGGCTTGAATAATTCAAACTTACTTCATTCACGGGTTTGCTGTTGTGGTGAAGCACATACTACCTAGGTAGGTAGGTACCTGGTTGTTCACTGCATAGATACAGCTCTACTAATCGTGCCGTATATTCTACCCGCTTTCTTTACGGTCTCCTATCTAGATTTTATTTTATTTTGTATTTTTCTTCGTTTTCCACAAATAATTTTCTCTCATTCAGTGTCTCCCTCACCAGTTGCGAGAAGACTGTCAGACTTTACAATGCTCCCTATGTGTCAGTAAACACAAACACGATAGGTCTATGCCATAGTATGACAACTATCCTATCGACTCTGTTCCTAGTGGGTAACTAATGAAGATGCTACCTATGATCGTGCATACTCGGATTTGTACACCCACAGTCGGTTTAGAATAAAAAGATGTCTCTTATGGGTGTGTAAGGAGGCTGAGCTAGACATCTAAGCGCTACATAGATGCGAATGAACAGCTAAGACATGGATATCACATCATATTCAATACTTACATAGCTTTATTTGCATACATGCCCATATATACTTGGGTACTTAAAATACACATCTTCAACGTCCTTCACTGCCTCCTTCCTGCACTTCTGGCAGCGGCCGGCGAGCCGGGCATCCGGTGGGTAGTGAGACCCGGGGAAAGGTGGACACACTATCTCCACTGTATGGATGGATATCTTGTAGTGGGGCTTAGCACCATACTTAGCTGCTCTGCCCCGCTATAGATTTTTTAAGGTTATTTTTTTCAGTGCGACGTCGCAGAGAATCACCTCTACATAGTAAAAGAATTTATTTGGGAGGGCACAGCCACCACCATTTATCACCATTACCACCAACACACACGATCGAGTAGGACAGCAGCGACGCCGACGAACAATTCCAAAAATACACGGGTGCATGTTCTTTATTTGAGCCTCAACACACGCACGCGCTACGCCGGGCCGGAAGGATTTCTCTCATACCTAAAAGTGGGAGCGACACTATCGCAATAGAACGGAACGGCAGCTACCCGAGCACACAATCACTCTCAGGCCTGTTCCTCTCCAAAGACACCCGACGCAACCATGGCCCAAGGCGCCGTCAAACCCAGGAAGCCCACCTCTACCTCCACCGGTCGCAAAGCCAAGCCGCAACAGGCGAAGAAGGGCGCGCGCGTAGCCAAGGCCAAGAAGGGGTCCGCCGCCGACAAGATGCAGAAGAAGTACGCGGCGGGCATGGTGGCCAAGACCGAGAAGCTGCTGGGCGAGCGCGCGGGGCACCTCGAGCTGATCGGAAAGGGGCGGACGAAGGGCAAGGACGGGGAGGACAAGGGGGAGAAGACGAAGGGCGGGACGAGGAAGTTTGGATGAGTTAGCCCTTCGATCATCTTCACTCGTGTCAGCCGAGGTATGATGGGAATGACATATCACATGAGCAAGAGGAGAGCGACAAGCTGCTTCCAAAGGCCGAATTAGGCTCGTCGGGGGGTAATAACATGAAGCAGACTCGCATACTCTCTACCACGGGTTCGGGAAGCATTAGTCTTAACGAGCTTCACAGTAACAACTTAGGAGGAGGTGTACTTGCCATCATGTCTACCTACCTACCTACAGATGAGGAAGCGGTCCGCTTAGAGATATACGTCAGGCCTCATGAGCAGAGCATACCTCCAAGAAACCTCAACGGTCCCGAACCACTGATTCAAGAGATATGAGAACGATTAATGAAAAAAGTCAGCATATACTTCTTATGGCAAGATCTCTACCATCAATCCTAGTTCATCCGTAAAGCTCTTATTTCTATCTTTGACATGCTGAAGCAAGTCTGTTTACCTTGCACCATCTCTCCAGTCCCTCGCCATCTTAGCAAGCCTACCCGTCACAAACGCTAAGTCTTCCTCGACCTTCACCCTCCAACTAGACACAGCAATACGACACGCCGGCTTACCGTCCCACTTCGTCCCGCTCACGTACCACTCGCCCGAGTCCTGTATCATCTTGACCAGCGCGCCGTTCAGCCCCTCGTCCCTCGCGCGGAACAGCACCACCACGTGCGTGTCCCGCGCCGCGCCCCCGTCCACACCAGGCACTTCCGGCAGTAACTCGTAGTCGTCGCTCAGCCGCCCCTCGGGATCGGCGATGGCGGCGGCGACGCCCCGCGCGAGCCGCACCATGCGCGCCAGCATGGCGGCGACGCCGGCGCGGCCCTCGCTCCGCAGCACCGCGTACACGGGCAGCGCGCGGAAGCGCCGCGAGTTCTCCAGCCCGACGTTCAGCGGGCTCGGCAGGGCCGACGCGCCGCCCGACGGGGACAGGTACACCGCGTTGGGGTTCTGGAAGACGGCGTGCAGGGTCGACGATTGGCGCGTGAAGAATATGCCGTTGTCGTAGGGCTGGGTTTGTTAGATGGGGAGACTAGGATTTTGATTTTTGATTTTGGTGATTGGTGATTGATACAGTGGGTTTGGAAAGGGGCAAAGAGTAGGGAGGAAAGAGGAACGAAACGTGTAGCTTACGACGTTGAGCAACTTGTGCCCGTCCACCGTGATGCTATCCGCGAGCTCGAGACCAGCCGTAAACTCCCGGAGCCGCGCAAATTCGCTCGTCGCCGGCAGCGCGCGGGCGAAGATGCCGAATGCGCCGTCGACGTGGATCCAGGCGTTGTACCTATCCGCCAGCTCCCTTAGTCTCTTCATGTCCTCCGCGCTGGACGTAGCGAACCGCCCCGTGTTAACCTCGCCTGCGCTGACAGCTATGATGCTTGCAATGCCCTTTCGTTGTAATTCCCGCTCCACGGCGTACAGGTCCAGCCGCCAGGGCTCGGACGAGCTGTGCGGTAGCTCCTTGACGGCGTGCCGCCCGAGTCCGACGACCGATGCGGCCTTGGACAGCGAGCTGTGGCCCATGCTCGTCAAGACCTGGATCTCGCGCAGGCCTGCAGCAGCGCACGCGCCTAGGAGCCCTAGTTCGCCTACCCCCCCTTCTATTCCAGGGGGCAGTCTCGCGCTCACGACGGCCTCCCGCCCACACGCCAGCCCCAGGACATTGCTCGCCGTCGCGCCGGTAGTAAACGTGCGGCCGCCCCAGCGCTCCCCGTCCCCCAGGTCCAGGAGCCGCAGCAGCAAGCGCAGCGCGGCGTCCTCGACTTCGGTGCCGATGGACTGCTCCGGGAGGTGCACCTGGACGCTGTTGTCGAAGGCGCTGACGAGGTTGTCGGCGGCCTCGGCCACGGGCAGCGTCGACCCCGTCACGAACCCGAAGTACCGCCCGCTGCGGTTGTGGCCCGCGAGCGCCGGCGCGATGTCCTCGGTCAGGTGCGCCAGCGTCGCCTCCGCCCCCATGCCCCGCAGGCTGCCGTCTAGGTCCTGCGGGGAGGGCAGCGTGGAACGCGCCGCGGCTAGCGCTGCAGAGCCCGGGAGCGTGGGCGCCGAGGTGCCTGCTGGCACGGCCGCGCGCGCCCGGATGCGTGCGTACGAGGAGGTGAGGAAGGCGTCTACGTCCATTTTGTGGTTATGTACCTAAGGTACGTGGTCTCTTCTAGCCCCCCTTGGCACGGAACACGTATAGTTTGGCGAAAAGAGCTTCGGCGAGGTGAGGGGAATGAAGCTCCCTGTTACAAGTTTAATCCAGAAAATATGCAAGGTTTGACGGCTCTCTTACCTGATAGTAACACAACTTCGTTTTTATACTGGAAGTTATGTGTGCCATCGGTTGCACCGTATCGATCGCAAATTATTGCCTCTTTTTGCTTTGATGACTCGAGGACGCTAAGCTCACCGTCTAAACTCCACTTCCTCGGTTTTCCATTAGCAATTTGACATTCTAAGCGCGAGAAGGATTACTGATGCATTGATTCAATTGTAGGGACGGAGCCGTGACCATCGCAGGCAGCAATTGCACAAAAGTGTTGCAGATTCTCATGGTTTAATTTGGGGGGGCTTAATTCAATTGGCCACCACGATGTTCCCAGCCCAGGCAACCATCGTCTGTATGAAGTGTTCCTTTTCGGCGCCTATTTCTCTTACCTTTGATATCATGACTTGAATCATGACTGTAAGTAGGTTCGATACCAGGGAGTAGCACCCTTCTCTTATCATATCCACCTTAATTGTTGTAACATTCCGTTCTTCATACAAAATTCCATCCATTAGAAAGTTCATGTTCTTGAGTCTTACATTTAGAGCCTTAGGACACAACGGATCTCAGGGGCAAATCAGCTCATGCCACGACACCGATCATCCGTATCATTGAATAATATTTAGTTAAAGATACCGCTCTTTTTATTCATCTCGCTTGCTCTGTTCTCCACGCCTCTTTAATCTTCCGACATGATCTCGGACTCGGAAGAGGATAAGTATGAGGGCGGGAAACCGCCTTGCAAAGTCCATTCGAAGACTATTGTAGAAGAGGCGCCAAGCCACGACGACGACACGCCCTGCTTTACGGCATGGACATTGTGGAGGAAGTTTCATAAGTCATTGAAAAACCACCCGAACCTCGCCTCCAAGCGGCCTAAATGGTCGATCCAAGTCTATGACACAACACCAGGCCCGCGTAACACAGATCATCTACGTTCGCTGGCGAAGATGCTTCACGAGACCACATGGGAGGCCCGCAGTGTTATGGGTCGCGACAGCCCGGATAGGATCGACATCTACGGGCTAGCTCTCCCCGCAGAAATGCCAGAAATTCCTCGCGTAGAGCGATGCGTAGAGCATCAAAAGGCAGAAATCGCAGCACGTAATAGAACCGGAAAATCCGATTTCTATATCCCTCCTTCGTTCGATAATAGTGGACTGGACTGCTATAACCGACATATACTAATCATCGACAAGAAGGAGGATAGTTGGAATAAGGAGCCCGGCGGCTTCATCCGGGTCAGCTTTGATCGACGATTAGACCGGAAAGCGAAAAGCTCACAGCAGTCCACTAAGAAGAAAGAGGAAGAGACGGAAGAATACCAATACCCTGATATCCATAGTTCGCGGCTCACGTATACGAAACTACAAGACTACGGTCTGTGGGCCTTTAGGGAGAGTATTGAGTGGTTCTATAACTGTTACGTGATGGACGGGATGCTCGAAACAGAACTAAACGAATACAAACAATAGAGACCTAACCTGTAAACAATTACAACGCCAAAGCTATGATTCTATACAATGTCACGACCATTGACGGTCTACTAAGCAAAAATATTTCTATATTATGATCCCTTTGAATCGCACGTGAAATACCCGCTACCTTTACGAGTGCTAAGTTGTCCTGTACATATCATACACAGAGCTGTATCCGACTCCCGAAAGTGCCATGATTGTGTAATTACCTACCTAGATGGGCAACGAAAGATGACCCCAACGCCATAGTGGTTTTCTGACCTGTTCAAACACATATGTCAGAGGTACCTATCATAATAACATTGCACAAAAACATATTACTTCTCAAATGAAGTAGACATATTACAAAAGGGCAGTGTTGTTTTTATGTTTGCTTTTCGTTCTCTTTATGACAAAGCGACTTCATCGTGCTTTGGCGGTTCCGTGAAACACCCATTCGATAACTGACAAGTCGGTGGCTACCTTGGTAGGTTGGCAGGGCTGCAAGCATGCTACGCAAGCTATCCACGATATATGACACAATGAAAGAGGAGAGTCATAGACGATTTATATTAAATATAGTTACCTATATAAATGAAGCAGGAGCCTTACATTCGCACATTTAGTTCCCACACACGCTTTCATAAAAAAAGCTAATTATCTGTCTACCTTACAAAAATACTATTAAACTCGGAGAAGTAAAGGAAATAATGCAAGCCGTCCCAGTGACGCCGCCGGCGTGTGCTAATTGGGCAGATGGGCAGAACATCTGCCCTCGAGAGGGAAAGCTTACTTGTAGTAGCTGCAAGCTGGTATTGGTACGTATAAACATAATTTCAGGTGAACTGAGCAGAGTCTAATGAATAATTTCCAAGTACTGCGGCCGTGAGTGTCAGGTGAATCACTGGAGTGAACATAAGAAGTCATGCAGATCTCTATTGAGGAAATCTGACTGGCTTCCAGCTTGGGACCTGGAAGGTAGAGTGCCGGCCTGGAATCAAGGAGTGGCCGCCACCAATGCTCACAACCCATTTGGAATGGGTAAACATCTTTGGGGCAACACGCCTGCAATGGACGTGCTTCAACTATATCGGAACGAGGGAGCAGGCTATAGCAAGGATATTGCTATGTTATTTGCGGGTACATGATTAGCAACACTCTTCATTCTGCACAAGCTAATGACGGGCTATAGCATCTGGCGACTTAAGAAACGTAGTAAAAACTATCCAAAGCCTACCCGAAGAGTTCAACCATCAGATCAAGATGACTATCAATGACAGGGAGCTAGGCGTCGCCGGAAGAAATGCCGTGCTACTGCTTTTGGTATTGAACTCCTTAGAGGAAGAATCCAGTATAGCTAGCATCAATGCTTTAGCCGAGATCCTCATCCATATTTGGTATTCCGCCATGATAACGGCAGACATGCTATCACAACTACAGTCAAAAGTGAAGCCACTTATTGAAGAAGTATGTCAACGAATCGCTAATAGGGAGCCGGGTGTCCTTCTAGGAAAGACGTGGCACTTCAAGTCAGGAAGCACTCTTCGACTGGTTCTGAAGAAGGAGGAGTGGGCTCGTATACTGACATTTATCGACATACCCGAACATTTCACCCCGTCGAGAGCCCGTGAGGCCCGACATTCTATTGTGCTAGCGCCCGAGAGAAAGGACTACCGAGACCGGTGGTACTTTAAAGATGCTACATTGTCTATGCGCATCGCCAAAGAGCGGTTCCGGGAGGATGGCCTGCTCCTGCCTTTTGGGCACCCGCGTAACGGTTTCGACTACCCCAATCCGTAAGCTTTCACCGCATTTTACTCAACTAGCTTCACCAAGCCCCTTGAACCTAATGAGTAATAGGACTATATTCCAGGCGACTGGGTCCTGGCCTTTGAACGACAAGGAGGATCCCCTGAGGGGTTGGTCTGTTCACGAGATCAGAATGACACCATGGCCAGCTGCTGAGGACCTGTACGGGAAGTTATTCTTCTATTTTCGTAGCACAATGACCACCTTTATCCGGCAGATTGCTACTAGGAAGATACACTTCCAGCTGTTCAATATTGATGCTATACATCTAGATCAGCACCTTGAGAAGGGTGCATACGACAGAATAGAGGTAAGGACGCCGCTCGTAACAATTCTGGCAGAAACAAAAGCTAACCCAACAGGCATCCAACATCACGGACGAAAGCTATCTCGGAACGCGCGAGACCCTACGCTGCCTATCGCCCTTGATGAAACTGCCGCAGAAGAATCGGCACGCCACGCTCATCACTATATACCAAAATGCAGTAATGGACACTGACGGATGGACCAGGCAATTAAACGTAGTCCGTGGCCTCAACCGTGTTGGCAAGTACCTATTAGACGTGGACAATATTATTGGCGATAATACCCAAAGTGCAAAACTACATCGTGTCTGGGACGCTCGGAGATATACCCTAGACGCGGATATGTTATTTATCAAGTTCGCAATCTCCCACACTGCATAGGCACCTACTCAAGATCATGACTGACTGACTATATGTGACTGCCTACCTAGCTACACGATTATTAAAGATTTCCGCCAGATCTTAAAAGACTTGCATATGGCCATGAAAGGGCACAATACGATTGTAGATCCGTGGCCCACACGTCTCAAGCTTTATCCTGGACAGCCCGGAGCCCAGGAGGAATTTGATAATGCTCTGGCCTCACCTTTCAGTGGAGTCGAGCGCTACGTTGAGTGGAAATGGGCAGAGCATGAGTGCTCCTACAACGATGACATAACTACCGAGATGATGTTTTTTATGTAACGAGATGAGCGACAGGACAATTGGTGATGTGTGCCACTGAACACATCGAAGTGTTGATGTGAATACAGTCGTCATCTGCTTATGACAGCTAAGTTTAACAGACAACTTGTGATGGATTGCCTCAGCTACCCATAGGTGGAAAAGTTAGCAGAATGTGTGAATTTATGCGAGTGGCTGTAGTTCATCACGGGTAAAGGTCTACTAAGAAAATCAGGATTCCTTACCGAATAAGCGACGGCTAGGGTTATGTGTAATATAGGTATTATCTCATGCTCTTATGCCCACCTAGTTGTAGGGAAATCCACGGAGGTGGTTATGGTATTTATACACAATTGAACAAGGGAAAAAGAAAAAAGAATGGTGATAGCTTCACTCTGCTTTGATCGGAGGACCTCCGGGTTATGAGCCCGGCGCGCTTCTACTGCGCCACGAAGCTCATGATTTCCGCATTCAATCTTGTTCTTGTTTGCCAGAGATTCGTAATGCCACTACTTAATAAACGGGTTGTTGGCAAACCACACCCACACACATTTACCACTATGATTGTGGTCTACCGGAATAAATTTTAGTGTTGTGCAAACTACAATGCCTTTTCTTAAACCATCTTCACATATTTGTCTGGGTAAACCGTACCTAATTTGCCCCGTTGTGCGCTGTCAAACAACCTTGCACTGGGGAGGTGGGTACCTAGGTAGGTAGGTAAGGTATGTAATATTACTCTAAACCAGAATTAATACGAGCCTCTATATGACCTCCCGGAGCTAAAAACTTGAGAAAGTTGGAAGTACTACGAATATAGAGTCCTAAACAATACCACCTTTTTCATCCGGTCCACTGGAGACCTTGTCCTCTAGAATGACATCCCTAGGCGGCGTTTCTTCGTCTCCTGGAGCGTGTCCAATGATGACATCGAACTTCTGCGAAACAACAATCATTAGTTAGATGAACCCATATATAGTAAAACGATAGTGGAAGGAGACTTACCGGCCCTTCAAAGGTCTTGCCGTACGTGAACCAGTATGTGCCGACTATGAGCAAGAAAATGCCGATCACAACGACAACGTAGTCTATTTTATAGTTAAAAGATTTAATTTATCCGCTCATAGAACGGCGAGGAGAGCATCACTTACTCATCTCGTCTGCAGAAACAGGGAGCCCAGTTGGAAAACAGAAGAACTAATAGAGTTTCCAATTGTTAGCCTCCTCTACCTTAGTTTCCCCTTTACAGAATACTTAGGCACCTACCACAGACGTAACGATCACAAAAATAGCCGCAACGATATTGAACACCCATCCGCTCCGTCCAAGCGTGAAATACGTATTTTCCGATTGGTACTGCTTCAGGACGGCGCGGCCGCGAAGCAGCAGCACCACAACGGGAATCACGTACGACACGTTGAGGAAGATGGTACAGCTAGCCGCGTAGGCGCTAAAGGCGACCGAGGGCCCTAAGTACAGAAGCCCGAAGAGCACGTTGAAGACGAAGGTGAAGATTATGGTGCGGACGGGGACGTCTAGGCGGGGTGTGATATGGGCAAAACTAGGTAATAAAAGGAGATGAAGAGTTAGTGACATTTGCAGAAGGGGATGAGCGACGGTGGATTCCGAGGGCAACTCAACTATTTATGGTAGACAATGCCCTTGTCCCGAGCCATGGCGAAGAGCAGTCTGCTAGAGCTAGTAACACAGCCGTTTGTGCCGTTGATAAAGCAGACCGCTAACATTAGTGTTAAAATGGTTGCCGCCGCGCGGCTGCCGGTTCCCTGAAGTATGAGCTCGGCGATGGGCATATTTGTTGGAGTGTTTAGAACCGTGTCCGGATCAGTGATGCAGCCGAGGATGACAAGGATAAAAGCCGTTCCTGTGACGCCGCCTACCATCACCGCATAGATAATGGCCCGAGGGGCATCAATCGCCGGGCGCGGCATCTCTTCCGTCATATGGAGCGCGGCGTCGAACCCGATGAGCGATAGCGCGCTCTGCAGGAGGCCGAGGATCCACGCCATGCCATCGGACCAGCCGGTCTCGTTCTGGAACTCGGCAAACACGTAGTGCGCATCATTCTTGTCGGACGTGGCGAGGAGTACGATGCTGATGATGACGACCCCTAAAAGCGACCAGTACAGAGCAGCGTCATTCCAACGCCCCAGGATCCGGTTGCCCCAGATGTTTGCGCCCGTCGTGAAGGTTAGGATGGCGAGGAAGATCAAGTACGTTTTCCATTCTTCGATTTCGTAGGACCCGCCCGATGCGATGACCGAGGCGGCTTGAACGAATTGCGCTACACATAACACACTACATCAACGCCCTATTTGCATCTGATTGATAGTATTTGGGGAAGTGGCTTACCGGCAAAGAATCCTTCCGTTGTGACCAGAGTAAGCCAGCCAGCAATGCTTGTCCAGCCTACCCAGAAGCTCTAGAGAAACTCCCAGTTAATCCTCTATTTGCCCCAGGCGGATTCTTCGGGATTTGCATGTGTTTCACCCACCATGGATTTCTGCCAGGATTCAGTGCACAAGGCATAGACGAAGTGGTACTGTCCTCCTGCAGTAGGCCATATTGCAGCCAGCTCCCCGAGACTCGCGGCGAGCGCGAGATTGCACAAGACGCAGAAGATAAAACCGTAGAGAAACGAGACGGAGCCCCCTGAGGGAAGCACGAGACCAATCGATCCTGCCAGTGCAATCCAGGTACTATCACATGTGTAATACGATCAGCTACCGTCCCACCTCCAGCGTGGTGGCGATAAAGAACCAAAAGACTATTCACTCACTTAAGAATGGCAAATGTCAAGGCGACCATAGTCAACCTCGAGAGCCGAGGTTGTAGCCGACCTTCGCCTGGTGGCGACGAGGACTTGATCTGATCAGACATCGTTGACGGGTATATCGGAGAACGTGAGGTCTCCCGTGCAACAAGCCCTGATAAGAAGACTTGGGGAAAGGGAGCACAATAGAATTCAAGAGATAGAAGATAGTATCATTAAATAACCGCCCCCCCCCAACAAGTCGCAACACCAACCTATCCTAAAAGTATACGAGATATGTAGAGAGATAGGGTAGCTACCTATCTAGATGATGTGAACGAGAGCCTGCCTACTGATACCACTCACACGCTGAGCTCACGTAATTATGCTCCGTCCGTAACGAGATAAGATGACGTTCCACTTCCAAATCTCATAGGGCTTGATCAGAAAAAGCACCAATTAAAGATCGACATGGTCTCAATATGTAGCTTGCCATTGGTCAAATTATATGCAATGGCTTGACGCAAGGCTCGCCATTGATCTGATGCAGGGAGGCAATATGCAAACATGACTCGGTATTCACCGCTCCTTTCTACAGTAAAAGTCTCATTTTCTGCTTCAATTCGGAGTCGAAGTTGCGGCTCTTATAAATGTCCGCACTCCAGAGAAATTCTTCATAAATTCGCAGTCCTCCCCCGTTTTCCGTCGTAGTATTCTCTTCCAATTTTCTCTCTATGCGAGATTGCCGCTGTATGCATGCATCCTCTATGCAAGCCTGATAAAGCACCCGTTGCAGTCCGGTCCGGTCCAATGATAAGCACTTGTGAAATAGTTCCTGAACTAGGTTCAAGTTCGAGTCTCGAGGGTACGTTATCGCTCGAAATAGAAGCTTTAGGCGCGTAGCTTTGGTGTCACGAAGTCCTATGAACTGTTGGATGCTCTGGTCCGGCCGGTCGTACTACATAGTCCGCATGTCCTCGTTCCACATGTTCCATGATTCTGGGTAGGTTCCTGAAAGACAAAGCATTCCGGAGCCCCATCCGCAATAATTATCACATCTCATCCCTACTGCCCGGGATTTGGAGGTCGTTCTCGCCTTCCTGTAGATGCCGCAGGCGACATCGTCCCATGATCGCGGATTGTTGCCAACGCAAGGCAATAGGACGGGCTAGGTGGGTATAGAACGCTTGTAGTCTAGACTAAGTTGAGGAATGTTTGCCGTTGCTCGAGCACTCCACATTATCCTGTGCCGCACTAGCCTCACAAATCTGCTATATCTGGACGAGGACCCACGCGGAAGCTATAGCCTGACGACGCACTAGTCGATCATCAAAGAGGCTTTGGAAGGACTCTGCGATCGCTCTTACAAATAGAATGAGCTTCGACTACGCTTCAACGGTAGAAGTTTAGTTTAACCTCTTGTGAGCGTACCTTGTGAAGACACGATAGGGGCATTTCCCCATAGCTGTATTATGGGACTCGTTTTAGAGCCTTGTCACGGTGTGCAAACCGCTAGGACACTGGGGGTTTGGGCTTCCCTTGCAGATAGAGATGCCGTGGCAGGTCGTACGCTTTGCAGCATAAGTGGGAGGGAACTGCAAGGAATGCTAGGAGAGGTAGCATCATTGGCCACCTCTAATGCAGAATTCCTCGCGTAGCCAATAGTGGTCATCAGTTAGCTCCGTGACGCGGCCTCAGAGGTCGAGACTAGCGCTCACAGGTAGCAGCAGAAAGCAGGCAAGGGCTCGGGATTCGATGAGAGACTGAGCTGTTTCTGGGGTTTGCTTGCTGACTGCAGACGCCGTATCTCCCCGCACCTGTATGCTGCAGTGAGACGTTTCTGTTGACAGGATATAGTATATAAAGAGGGTGGCATACGATCGTCGAGGGTGGGGAGTGCCCTCCTACTCTCTTTGTTGCGGGGACATCTTCTGATCGAAGCTCATCAACTCGATAATGACTGCCAAAATTCGTGTTGGCGCCGTCCAGGCTGAACCAGTATGGCTCGACCTTGACGGAAGTGTGGACAAAACCATCTCGCTCATCGAGAGCGCAGGTAAAGATGGTGTTCAAGTCCTTGGGTTTCCCGAGGTCTGGATCCCTGGATATCCGTGGTGAGTTCAACCCAAGTTGCGTTAAGGATGGCGATGCTGACGTCGACCTGTTCTCCTCAACCTAGGTCTATGTGGACTTCAAGTGTCATCAACAACACCCATATCATCCACGACTACATGGCTAACTCGATGCCTCGAGACTCAGACCACATGAAACGGATTCTTGCCGCAATTAAGAAAGCCGGGATGTTCGTAGTCCTGGGATACAGTGAAAGAGATGGTGCTAGCCTCTACATGGCCCAATCCTTCATCTCGACGGAGGGTGAAATAGTCCATCACCGACGAAAAATCAAGCCTACGCATGTAGAGAGAACAATCTGGGGTGAGGGTCAAGCCGAATCGCTCAAGTGTGTCGTGCCGTCTCAGTTTGGCAAGATCGGGGGCTTGAATTGTTGGGAGCACTTGCAACCCTTGCTTCGTTACTACGAGTACTCGCAAGGAGTTCAAATACACGTCGCAAGGTCAGTGGCTAATTCTGATCACTGTTGAGAAGCTCTGTTGACAGGCATATGCAGTTGGCCTGCAGAATTCGAAATGCCAGACCCAGCCAAAATCAAGTGGCTATACCACGAAACAGGAGAAGCAAGCTACCGAGCTAGCCAATTCATGGCCATAGAAGGACAATGCTTCGTACTTGTTGCGTCACAAATCTTAACCGAGAAGAACTTGGAAAAAAACAACCTTTCCGGCAACCCAGTCACCAAAACGGTGAGACTCTCAAACTCCTCGCTAACCCGCATAATACTAACGTAATCCTTTTCTTAAGCCTGGCGGAGGGTTTTCTATGATTTTTGGACCCGACGGCAAGCCCCTTGTTGAACCTCTTGAAGCTGGCGAGGAGGGTATCTTGATAACCGATGTTAACTTGCGAGACATCGACTACCCGAAGGCTTTCATCGATGTTGTTGGCCATTATTCGAGACCGGATCTGCTCAGCCTATTGGTCAACCCTACCAAGGATGAACCCGTGACAAAAATGGCAAAGTAGATGCGGCCGCTGGCAGGCCGTGTTTGTGTGATGTATGGGGGACGACGGTGGGGTGAACGCAGTAGTGAAATTGATTTAATGGTGAGTGGAGGGATGAGGACCAGGGACGAGAACGATGGTGATAATTCCATCGTCTCTCAGATACACCAAGGTGCAGGAATATTGAGGTCAACGACGTTCCACCACTTGAGGTGCGAGATGCGGCCGCTATCGGCCTGGAGATCTTGTTGTTTCCAGAATGACTCGATGATATCTCTTAGTACAAAGACATTGCCGATTCGCCGTTCGTTATCCATTCGATCGAGCGTCTGAAGGATCATTATCCTCTGCTGGTCATTCTCGGTCTCGCAGGCGATGACGAAAAGCGGCCAAGGGCTTGTGCAGACTTCAAGGCTGTTTAGCGCTTGGAACGCTTGTTCCAGGTACATTGATCTGAGATCCTGGTTCTGGGTGCATTCGCCCGTTCTTTGTAGGTAAAGGAAGGTTGCAATCCGATAAAGCTCAGCAGTAGTAAGGATCCTAGTCCGTTCTTGCGGCGGTAGGTGTTTTGCTTCAAATGGATCTAGATGCTGCGTGAGGTTTGTTATTCTGCTCTCGATTGCATGCCACTCATCAGCCCGCCGTGTACGCTCGTCGGGGCTGAACTCGGCAGATTCCCCTCGAAGCTCAATGGCACGTAACCCGTTTACATAGCTAATGATTTCCATGACCTCTACGGAACATCCAAGCGATCCTATAATCTATTAATTGTCAGCTGCCACTGTCCCTAGTCGAAGAGTTTATGGGGGAACAATACCAAAGATTTATCGAAGCTCGTGTCATATAACAGTTGTAAAGATGCTGGACCCTTAGATCCGCACTGAAGAGGCTGACTAAAGCCGCCTAAGATTTCGTGGTAGAGAAACCACGTATATAAGAAGCTATATTTCAGTTGTCCGCCGTGGATGGCGGCGAGCTTCCTCAGAATATTCTGAGCTCCGTAGAGGTGTAAGTTCCAATTGCCCTCCGTTTCATCAAACACCTATTCAAATATTAGTATAATTAGGTGCCCAGGTATATAAAAGGTAAGCCGTAGGCATATTCTCACGTTATAAACACATAGCATCATTGATGTAGCTAGCTGTGTCTCTGTAATTCCGACGGACTCGCCCGACAGTGAAGAAGATAAGGATCGAAGGGCTTCGGCCTTGTAGGATAGAGCTTGCTCCGGGCCCCAGAGATGAAAGGCCGATACGGCAAGCATGGCATTTCGAAGACCGACCGAGGCGTTGCCGAAATTAGATAGCGCCATAGGCAACAGATCGTCGCGAAAGCCATTGTTGACGTCAATGGTGGATATCATCTGAGAAAGCCTTTTTTGATCTGGCGCATTATGTGTAAGCAAGTTTCCGATATGCAAGATACCCGAAGTGAGTTATGAGTTCATTCGTACAGTAACTGATGAGATGTGACTCTCTTTCTTGAAAATTCGCGAAAAACGGTATGCTTCGCGCCGGCCGCGGCTGACTACGAATGATCTCCAGGCCAATAGGCGACAAAGCTTTTCTAGCAACGGCTAGATCCGAGTAAGTCATATTCAAAAACTGTTTGCCATAGTAGGTAGAATCGATTTCGTGATGATAGTGGATCGTGTGGTCTGGAAGGCGACTGAGTCTACGTCTGCCATCTGGCTGGTCAGGCCAGGCAAGGCGGATCCCGTAGCCCAAACACTCTCTCCCTGTGCGAAGGCAGTTGTTACAGGCTGGGTAGCCTCGGTCG
This sequence comes from Hypoxylon fuscum, assembly GCA_022578945.1. Lineage (NCBI taxonomy): Eukaryota > Fungi > Ascomycota > Sordariomycetes > Xylariales > Hypoxylaceae > Hypoxylon > Hypoxylon fuscum. Next base: position 184,500 of record MU399855.1, on the reverse strand, counting down.
CATCCGATCTTACGTCCTTCCGAAGGTTTAGTAATGTTGCCATTGCTGATGTTATACTCAGAACTTACGTTTGCAGGTCCAACACCCCTGTGCTCGTCTAACAGTCTCCATCATTCGGCGTGTTATAAGTTGAAGTGCCTAAATCTTTAGTTTGAGACTCTACCCGCGGGGTCTGAGCCTTGCATCTTCAATACGGGTTTTGCTTTGGATTTTGTTTACAGTGACGAGGCTAGAGAAGCAGCCTAGCGGCGTAAATGCGGAGGCAGAAGGGGGTATTATCCAGTCTGGCTCGATAACAGGACATATAGTCTACGGTGGTTATCCAATTCTTATCATACGATGCATTGCAACGAAACAACTGTACGATTTGGCCAAGCTGGGTGATTTTGGCGATAGTTTGGTCCCCGGGTGCCTGGTACATTCGATGTACGTTTGACGTACGTTTGCTCTAGTGGTAGGAGGCAGCGATATCGTACAATTTCGAGGTGTCAGGATCTCCGCAATTCCCTAACGACCAATAGGAAGAAGCCTGTTGACGGGGTTGTTAGCACTCAAATCCCGAGTGACCGGATGAGACCCCGAATCATATAACCCCTAGAAGCTAGACCTTGCAGCTAAGAACGCCAAAAGTCAGAAGCAGAAAAGGGTTGAATCGAAATCGATGTCGGTGATAGGGATGGAAGTAATATTGATAATTAGTCGGCGAAGAGACCAGTATTCGGCAGTTCGGCGATTAGGGACGGGTCAAATTTGATGCTAAAGCTTCACGAAGGAGTCATGCTGACGAAACTTGGGCGATACAAGTGGATTTGCCTTTACGTCATGTTCGGGCCATTGTAACGCTCTGGGAGATGAAGTTCAAATCCCATAAATCCCCTATTCCCCGTGCTTCGATCGAGCAACGATGCTTCTGCCCTGTGCTACCACTCGAGATTCTTGTTGAGGAGAGATCTCGGACAGACACACCTGATAGAACATCTAGAACCCTACTGTCTCTGAATTGGGCGTCCACTAGCTTCACTGATGACAACACACTGCTTGCTTGGCGGTATTTCTATCACAATCGGAGATCAGGAATATGAGACCGGTGAGAGCAACGGGTAATGCCGGAAATAGGCCTTAAGGACGGGAGAGGAAAAAAAAAAAAAAAAAAGGTAAGAGAAAAGATCAGACGATGGCAACTAACATGTCAATTTAGCGTGCCAGGGGTTCTCCGCGGGAACACTTACTTGGTAAACAAATAGGGCATTGCATTGGATTGTTAGTAGCTAATTAAGATAGCTAACAGAATAAGGGCTGGTATAAGCAAACCCACAACCCATAAGCAGCGGAACGCACCGTCATGCACCATGTGAGTCTAGGTCGACCCAGTCCGAAAAATCTGGGGATTCATGAGGTAGGTACATATGTAATTATTAAACGCATTGCGCTATCTCGGGAGAGCTGCCCGATCCCTTTAATCTGAAGAGGGGAAAAACGTGGCTCGCTTACATAACTACCTAGCTTATAATACTTGACAGGGGGGGTCGATGCTTATGGCTGATGTCCGGGTGCTCGGTCTCGCTTACATACTCCCCTGCCATCTGTTGGTAGCACATGTAGGCACTGGCCGAGGTTCAATTGACACGTGCAAGGGCCGAGAAACAGCGTCATCGTTGTTCGCTATGTAGCACTTAAGCTTACCGGCTCCCATGATCCTTAAGATCTTAACATCTTTACAATTTCTACCTCGCGTGCTATCCGACTAAACACCTGCTACTATCATCTTCTACCTAATAACACCAACTCTCGGTTCAAATAAATTCGCCAAAATGGGTCTCAAGAACGGTATGATAACGTCGCAATTCCCCAAAGGTACACCGCTGAAAACTGACTCCCTTGATAGACAAGTTCCCTTCTTCCGTTGCCTTCGAAGCTATCAACGAATCTTTGCAGTCGAGCGATGCGGACCGAAAGGACGCGATTAAGCAAGGAAATGCTGTTTTCGCCTTTACCATTAAGAACAAAGCCGGCGAGACCGAGAGTTGGCATATTGATCTGAAGGAGAAGGGCACCGTTGGTAACGGTGTTGGAAACAAGCCAACGGGTAAGGCGCTATTGGGCTCTAGGAAAATCTTATATGCACGGAGATAATACGCTAACTCACCATGATAAAAATTCAGTTACACTGACACTTTCGGATGAAGACTTTGGCAAGCTTGTGGCTGGTCAGGCCAACGCCCAACGGTTGTTCATGTCGGGAAAGCTAAAGATTAAGGGCGATGTGATGAAGGCGACAAAGATGCAGCCTATTCTCCAGAAGGCGCAGACAAAGGCCAAGCTATAAGAGACCAGTTACCGCTACATGAAGTTTTTGTCCCAGGACTAAAGCTTCTAAGGATATAAGCAACTTATGTACAAAATACTATAATTGTATCTTCGAATACCGAATCACGAAAGCCTTGTCAAAAACCGATCATCATTACTCGTCCACTCTAGCCAAGAACTGAAGGCGCAGGCCCACCTAGTACACTCATCATATCGATTAGGTACAGGACTAGGCATTATGCGTATGTGTAGAGTATTTTGGTTGATATGGGGAGGTGTTCGGGAAGTGTTCAGGCCAATCCTTCAAGTGCTAATACTTCTCAACTCGCTCTCGAGAAGGCTTAGTGTAAGAACATGTTGCCAGTGACATCGCAACACATACCAATCTTGAGGTTATAGGTAGAGGCGTCCAAGTTGTATAGGCGAGACATACCGAGTAATCGAAAAAGCTCATATTCTAGCGTCAGCTATTAGTGTGGATGATGGGATACCTCGCGCTAGACTTCCGCCTACGGCCTCCACGAGAGGCAGTAATCCTTGAAATTCACAATTGGAAATTCTCATTACTATCATTCTATGATGGAATGTACTAGCAATTCGATGCTACTTCCAGGGACATAGGAGTACCTTGCTGGTCTGCGGCCTCCCTAGATATCCCACCACTACCTAAGTATGCAATTACCAAGTTCGAACATGCCATAAAAGCTTACTACAGATATTACATCTAGCAGAGGGCCAGTTCCGGTTCTATTGAAAACAGAATCTTACATTTGCGTAGTACTGTTGAGAGGTTTTTTTTTTTTTTGGCTTCATGCAGACATGTTCCTTGCATCTTTTTGCCAGTCAGATTTCATAGCAACGTGCATTGTCAGCTGTCGTACCTAGAATGCCATCCAACTAGGGTTGCTCATCTACAAACTAATTGGCAAGTAATAAGACAAGGCACATACTTGACTAAGTAAGACCTTCTTGATTCATCTGGAGATGATTGCATGTAGTTATACTAAGATACCTACATGTACCTAACACTTCGAGTCGTACAGAGAGGTAGATGCATCTAAGCCTAACTGCAGAATGAATCTCTATTTCTCTGCCCAATATACGACAAGGTACGAAGAATCTACCTTTTCATCGAGAATGACAGGTATGGAGAGCCGAAGAATTCGGTCCCGACAAACTAGCTCTTAATGGAATATGTAAGTCTGTTTTTAAGGTATCAAGGTGAAGAAGGTTGAAAGATGAAAGCGTCTGGCGTGATTGTTTTTCGAGATTGGGCATCGCAAATGCAATAGGTGGCCTGTGCTCCGTTTTAACCGCTGATAGGTACCAGTACTTGAGGTACGCAGTGGGCGCGTCGTGATTATAGCCCAATGACGTGAAGCTGGCCGTTGCAGGGGTAACAGGAGGGATGGAGGGGCTAATTTAACGTTTGGACGTGATTCGTTTTTCTTCAATTGTTAGAGCGCGGCGCGAAGTAGGGGAAGTATCGTCCGGGAGTGGGTACGTACCTTAGCTAAGGCATCTAAAAAGGCAGAAAGGCACCCTGATTATTTTTTTAAGGTGGGCACGGTGCAACAAAGCCCCAAATAATAACATCACAACCCAGTCCGTTCCAGAAGAAAGCAAAATCTCTTTTTTTTTCTTACCAGCAAGGTGTCGAGGACCGTCGGACCATCAAGAAATATTTCCATCTCATCCCGTTCAACGATCATTTCAATCGTTGAATGTTAATACCTTTCCAACTTGGTTGAGACTTGCCGCCCGGGGCTTCTCTACCTTTACTACATTTATTTTTTTTTAAATTCTTTTTTCATCGACTCAACGAACGTCGGTCATCATTCTCCAGTCATCGTGTGGTCGCAGCGGGTCGCCGTAGCAATCCTAAGATCAGCTACCCCCGACGCGTCCATCTGTCTAAAATTCGTCTCCTTCAACTCCGCTAACCCGTGTACACTTATTATCCTTTCAACACAAACAACATTTCGAATTATCTTGCATAATCGAGTGTTATAATAATTCTTTCTCCCTTACAATGAAATTCGCAATGGATTCCGATTCCCATACCCCTCTAAAACCTCGACCTCCGCCGGGTCAGCAGGGTTCGACGCCATTCCGCTCTGCTTCAACAAGCAGATTCCGGTCATCCCTCGTTCCCATGACCCGCACCTCTCCCGCGCGAACCTCTACCCTCAACCGTAAACTCACCGCAGATTCATCTAATGCCTCGTACGGTCGCGATCTATTCGGTACCTCTACTCCGCAAACCACGCGCACCACTAAATTCGCGCCAAACCTCCCGGCGGCTGCGACCAACACAACTCCCACAGCCCGCAAGTTTACTCACAAGAATACCAATGGAGGAGGCATGTCGGCTGTATCAACGACTGAACATTTCAAGTTGAAGATACCTTCGCCGGGCCCCGAGTTGTCTGGTGAAGCCTTGGCCAAGCAAGTTCCTGATGATCCCAATCGCGCTAGTACCATCTATGCAGACCAGTTCCTCGCACACAAGTGCCCTCCGAACTTCGATGACGAACAGCGCCGCCAGTTTTTTTGTATTCTCGATTTGCGAAGACTCAAGTATGCCGCTAACGAGATCTTTGTGAAGAAGGACTGGAAGCTCAACATCATGAACTTCTCGAGGGAATATGAGAAGAGCAGGGGATTAATCATGCTACGATATGGGCTTTATCAATTCAAGAATGTGAAGCCTTCCGAAGAGGTTCTCAAGAAATGGAGAGCCACTCACAACTTGCCAGACCCTGGACAGGAAGCGGGAAATGCTCCGATCCAAAACAAACCTCGCGCTAGCACTTCGAACACCACGTCGACGAAGCGCAAGGCCGAGGATGATCTGGCGCCAAAGGACAATACCCTAATGGCGTCAAATGCCAACCAGAACAAGCGTCGCAACGTTACCCAGGAGGCAGCTAACCCTGCTCTGACTGGGCCTGCTCCTTTTAAGAAGAGCAAGCGTAAGGCGGACGAAACCGACGAGCCTGACGAGAACCTGCCTACCAAAGTACAGAAGCCGACTCCTTCTGCCGCCAAGTCTAAATTTGACAGCATTCTCAACAACAGCACACAGAGCGGCAATGCCTCACCCCCCAAGAGACCTGCCTTGGCCCCCTTTGCATCTCAGAAGTTCGGTGACTCCCAGGGCTCAAGTCTTGTCAACAAGCCAAACCCGTTTGCTGCTAACGGGCTCAAGCCTCTACCAGCCGAGGCTGCTCGTGAGAGTAACTCTACCGGGTCGGTGCTTGCTACACACAAGATCGGATCTGCGCCAGCAACGAAAAACGGCAATATCTTCGGCTATCTTTCGGAGAGTTCCGCTAATAGTAGTGGTAATGACGAGAACGGTAACGCCGAGGATGGCGATACTGAGTCCGAATCGGAAGAAGAAACAGCTGGTCAGGAGGCGCCAGCTACCGACAAGGCTAGTGGTACTGACAGTGTTGGCACGACTACTCCCCCGACCCAGAACGCTTCAGATTTGTTCGCTGTTGGTAAACCGAGCACTACCTCGAACATCTTCGGTGGCACGGACAAGTCTAGTGGTCTTGCTGCGAAGGGAGGCCTCTTTGAGCGTGTTAAAATGGGATCAAACGGGCAGCCAGTCCGAGCCACAAATGGGGAGGATCAGGGTGTCCTTGCCCCGACGAAGCAGCCTTCCCCTGGAAAGGAACCGGCCATGACGCCGGCTAGGAAGCCGGGTGACTACACTTTCAACGCATCAACAACGCCGATAAACTTTGGTAAATCGACGTCTGGTGCGTCTGGTGTTTCCCAAACCCCAGCGACAACTTCCAATGCCGAGTCGTTTAAGGAGAACAGTGAGCCTGCAGATGCGCCCACGACAAAGACAGCATCCTTGTTCGGGGCCGATGCAGCGTTCCAGCCAATTCCCCAATGTGTTTTTGGTGCTTCCAGCAAATCCCCACCGAAAACATATGTTAATCCACATTCTACGTCTACCCCGGCGCCTTCGAATATGTTCGGTACTGCGAAGTTGATGTTTGGAGGTGCTGTGAAGGCAAGTGAACCCGATGCTTCGGCAGACAAAGTGCAACAGAAGAGCGCTCCAAACTCTTCCAACCCTACATCTAAAGCAGAGACACCTTCAGCTTCTAAGGAACCCACCTCTATTTTCGGTGCCTCGACTACGAAAGCAACTGCCACTCCGCAAACTACCTCGTTGTTTAGCAGTACCCCGACGACAACCGAGTCCCAGACCAACGGAAACACCAACGGGAACACAAAGGGCCAGTTATCGTTTGTAAATAATGGAAAGCCCTTTACATCCACTCTGTTCGGCGCATCACCGACTCCGTCCGTGCTCGACACACCAAAGCAACAATCTGCAGGTTTTAGTTTTGGTGGCTCGAAGACGGACGATGCAGCTAAAGCCAGTAACGGTGTCAGCCAGGATAAGAGCACTTCAGGTGCGGCTACTCCCAAACTTGTGTTTGGTTCCGAGGTGTCTAAACCTGCAAGCACTGCCACACCTTCTCTATTTGGTGGCAGCTCTTCGAACTCGACGGGCCCATTCAACTCTAACAACGGTGAATCAACGCCTGCTGAGAAGAAATCTTCCGCGGCAGCAGCATCCTCCCTGTTCGGCGATAAGTCAACTACTCCCTCCGCGACTTTGTTTGGCTCTACTACTGGCAACGCCGCCCCTGCTAAGAAAGACGAGCCGGCGACCACCAAGCCGGCGAGTCTCTTCGGCAACAGTACTCCAAGTACAGCGCCTATCTTCGGCCTTGGAGGCCAAACGACAACTCCGGCTACAAATAACGCGCAGTCTATGTCGACATCATCGTCGATATTTGGTGGCCAACCCAACGGTGCTGAGCCTAAGAAGCTCGATTTCCAGTTCGGAGGTGGCGGAACTACCACACCTAGTGCAAGTTTCAGTTTCGGTTCAGAGACTTCAGACGGCTCTGGGTTTACTTTTATGGCTGGCGGCGCCGGGCAGTCGTTCAACAACCCGTTTGCCTCACCGGGCGCAGCGTCGTCGGCACCAATGTTTGGCGGCCAACCTCCCGCGTCAGCTCCTAGCATGGGTTTCAACTTTGGTCAGCAGGCGCCATCTACACCTAACCCAGCTCCGAATGGTATCTTTGGGGCATCTACTAATGGAGGAAACGGTGCCCCTAACTTCAATTTTACACAAGCCACTCCGACGCCAAGCAGCCCGAATCCATTTGCACCAATCCCGACCACGGTCTCCTTCGGAGGTACGACTAATTTGATGCCGGCGGGTGGCGAGACGTCGACAGGAGCCGGTGAGTTCGCGCACTCGATGTTTCCGAAAACACGAAAAATACTGACGCCTGCGAAGCTTCGCCGCTCCCGATCCCCTCTAGTCTAGGTACCACGCCAGTGGGCGGTACACCGGAGCCACAAACTCAGAATGAGGATGGCACTGAAGGTCCACAAGAGCAGATATCGCTTACGACTGGTGGACCGGGCGAGGAGGATGAGATTAACTTGCACGAGGTCCGCGCGAAGGCTCTCAAGTACGTAACGGTGGTTAATGACAGTCCTGGAGAAGAGGGGAAGAAGTCACCTTGGTCTATTCAAGGCGTTGGCCCCCTCCGCATTCTCAAGAACAAGTCTACGGGAACAGTCCGTGTATTGCTTCGTGCCGAGCCCAGAGGTCACATTGCAATGAATAAGGCTCTTCTTTCAGACATGGAATACCAGGCCACAGGAAAGACAGTCAAGGTCATGACCGCGGATGAAAGCGGGTCAGGTTTTGAGACGTGGGTTCTACAAGTCAAGAACCCGGACTTTGCGAAGAAGTTGGCTGAAGCATTGGAGGTGAACAAGAGTGCGAACAAGAAGTAGCTTGATGCTACTGGTTGAATCATCAAGTTTTCTTTCGCGGTCTATGGTTTAATCAGGAGTTTTCGGTCGGAACGAGTTATACTAGAGTATAGCATTCACGTTGGCATTTGTTCGCAGGCTCCTAGTTACGAGCTTCAAAGGCATAAGGCATAGGTACGGATGCTCTGAAAAGGAGGAAGATCATCCCGCATTGATTTGAAGGCGTGTAATTGGCAAAATGAAAGATGCATTCAACACATGACGAGTTTACTATTGCACTAAATCCTTACGTATGACTGGCTTGTGATCGTACTTGTACCTATGTAGTCTGGCTGATGTCGTGTTGATTCTCTGTTGGGAGGAAAAGGGGCCTTTATGTCTGGTCAGGCTGAAGTTGAGCTACTCGTCAGGATTTCTTGATACTATTCAAGTCTCTGGTTTGGGGGCTTTGGTCCCAGACAACGAGAGGTGAGTCGCCTTGTCCCATGAAGAGAATCTCCTGATATTATGAATCATACGTGACTCATAATTCTTTCCTCGCATTACATTAGATGCATTTGATGATATTTTTGTGCTACCAAAGCTCCGGAAAATAAGCGTGCTAAACCGGGTTTGCCCTATCAGAACTAGAGCAGGTGGTGCCCAACATCCCCTCTCCTTTTGTAAGGTTTGTTGCCCAACGAGAAGCTTCAAGGCTAAGGTTGGTTACCGACGGGTTGATTAGCCGCATTTCATGCATTCGAACGGGACGAATTGGATCTGTTACGTGCATAGTACAAACGCTGAATCTACCAGTCACCAAACATTTCGTAGCAAGCATATCCACCTTTAAGTACAGGTTTGTACCTACCTTTTAGCTAGAAACTCTCAAACGCTACAGCTCTAGACTGGCCTATCAGGTAGGAAGTAACGTACCTAAATGAGGTAGGTAAACTTTTCCCTCAAACCTGCCGCAAAATTTTCAATACCTTGTGCTGCATATGTGGAAAAGGCAATATTTTTCGCCGTACAAGTTTGATAAGATAGGACAAACAAAATATTCGTACTCTTCACTCTTTTTTTTCTGCCGTTCGACGAAGCCAATTCCTAAACCCATAGGTCTACGCCAATTCGGTCGCAGCAGTAGCAGTAAGCCTTCTTTCTCGTCCCGCCAACGACGTTTATTGTCCATACCACCGAAAATGTCTGGAGAAATCGTCCACGCGACCATCAAGGGTACGTTATAATAAGATGCTGCGTTATGAGTGAAGCGTACCAATTTTTTCTCCATCGCAAACATGTTATTTACCATCACCGAGGATATGGAACCGCTTCCTGTTCGCTCAACTAGTTGACGCCATGTACACGTCAATTAACCATGAGCGGGGATGTCTCGTCCCCCCTTTCATCCTTCATGGAGTTAGGTCGTACAGCATACTACCCAATGGGTTTCATTTCACTTCTTCACGCATAGATACAATGCAATCTATAGATCTACTCTTTTTCCCAAATTCTATCGCAATTGCTTAAATGGGTGTACATTTTGCTAACAAGATCTCATAGATGGCTGGTTCAGAGAGATCTCTGAGATGTGGCCGGGTGAGTGAGAATGACAAGTCCATTCCTCCTTTGGCATAATCAGCTGGAAGGAGTCACTCGATGGATTTGTTCTAATGTAAATCGGCGTCGTTTCAGGCCAGGCCATGACCTTGAAGGTTGAGAAGGTGTTGCACCACGAGAAGAGCCAGTACCAGGACGTGCTCATCTTCAAGTCCACCAACTATGGCACCGTTCTGGTCCTGGACAATGTCATCCAGTGCACCGAGCGTGACGAGTTCTCGTACCAGGAGATGATCACACATCTGGCCATGAACTCCCACCCTGACCCCAAGAAGGTGCTGGTCATTGGTGGTGGCGATGGCGGTGTCCTGCGTGAGGTCGTCAAGCACGAGGGCATCGAAGAGGCCATCCTCTGCGACATCGACGAGGTATTTCTCTTCTACAAGAATTATGGGAATATGCACGAGGCTAACTATTGATGTCAAGGCCGTCATCCGCCTCTCCAAGGAATACCTGCCCGGCATGGCAGAAGGCTTCAAGCACCCGAAGGTGAAGGTGCACGTCGGGGACGGCTTCAAGTTCCTGGACGAGTACAAGAATGCATTCGACGTCATCATCACGGACTCGTCGGATCCGGAGGGCCCGGCCGAGAGCCTGTTCCAGAAGTCGTACTTCCAGCTGCTGCACGATGCCCTGCGGCCCGGCGGCGTCATCACCACCCAAGGTTGTACGTCTCCTTTATATCAGGCATAAGTTTACGAGAGTGTGACAAGAACAAAAACTTTTTTTGGAAGAGAAATTTTTGGGGCACTCAAGCTTGCCTGGTTGTTCTTAAACAACTCCTTCTAATTTTCCTAAAAACTTTTGATACAGGGTCGACCTTGGGCTTTTGGAAACTACCTACTCATCCCTCGAGATCTTCCCCTTAACACCTCTCTACATACCCTTCTGATCCTCCTTACTGTCCCCTTTGTCTCTTGTTTTTTTTTTCGTTTGATATAAGAGCTAGTTTGGAGCTGATCTCTACCTTTCCTTGCTACCAACCCCCCTTAATCTCCTATGTCTCTTATTTCTATCTCGGTCTGGGGCGGGCGCGGGGGCGGGGGCGGGGGGGGGGGGGGGGGGGGGGGGGGCGGGGGGGGGGGGGGGGGGGGGGGGCGGGGGGGCGGGGGGGGGGGGGGGGGGGGGGGGGGGGGGGGGGGGGGGGGGGGGGGC